>CABFPE010000108.1:17933-37552 GCA_900660155.1 Hofstenia miamia
TCACTACCTTTCTTTGGGTCCTTCTGTATCAGAAATGTCCTTCCCACTACCATCCCCTCTGGACACCCACTCACCACGCACTCCTCCAATGCTTCTGCTAGTCTCTCATGAACACTTGTGAACTTCTTCAGCCAATACCCATGTACCTCATCTCTGCCTGGCGCCTTCCAATTCTTCATCTTCTTTAGAGCCTCCTTCAGCTTTATAGTTGTGATTACTTCTTCTTCTTGTCTGAAGTCCTTCTGCATCTGCTCACTCTCTATCTCTGGTCCCTCACTTCCCCATATATTCTCCCAGAACCTTACTGCATCCTCGCCTGCTCTAGCTGTAGCCTTTTCTCCTGCATCTAGTTCTTTGTAGAATCGTCCTTCTTGGGCCTCAAACTTCATGTTGTCTCTTGCTTGCTTTGCTCTTGCCCTATATTCTCTTAGTTTTTCGGCTTCTGCAACTAATCTCTGCTTTAGCTCTTCTCTTGCAGTTTCTATTGTCTTCCCTTTACCTACCCTGCACCGCCTTACTTGTCCTGATCTTCCCTATTTGCTGCCTAATCTTTGACACTTTATTCTCAATTCTTCTTTCCCATGCTGGCTTTCTGTCTCCCTTATCTTCTTGTTGTCCATGCCTACATTCTTCAACACTTCCCATGCGCCTGCATACACTAAGCTATTTACTTCTGTGACACTCCTAGCATCTATCCTCTCCAACACTTTATTGACCTTTGCTGTCTCTACTGCTAGCTTGCTTTTCTTAACTCCTCTTGGAGCTGGCAATCCTAGTTCTCTCACATATTTCTTCCTTCATTTTTTCCTTGATTGCTGCTTCAGTTTCTGCGTCCACTGGTTCTGCTGCTTCCGCCACTTCTGTCCCAACGTCCATCACTTCATCTTCCTTTTGCTTAGCCTGTTCAACTCTCTTTTTCCTCTTACTCTCATCCAACTGCAACTTTCGCACTTGTCCTGCAAGCCTCTGCTCTGTAACCTCTAATCCTGTTCCTGCCTTCCTCCATTCTTCAAACATTCTCTTCCTGTAACCCCTTTCATCTGGCCTGCTTCTTCTGTAACACTCCAATGCTGTCCTGTTCTGCTCATCTGTCCATTTGTGCCGTTGTCCATTGGTCTGTGTGGATCCTATACTGCCACTTCTCGAGTCCACACTCCCGATTGTGGAGTCCACCTGACTGGAGATTCTTCGCACTCTTTGAACATTTAAGGCCTGCCGGGACTGAAGGGCCTTTTCTTTTGTTTTCACTTTCATTGAAGGTAGGGTCGAGGGGCTGGCTAATAATAATAATAATAATAATAATAATAATAATAATTATTATTATTATTATTATAAATTATAATTTTGGTATTAACTCAATTAATTTAAGCATGAACTTCCTAAAAAATAGACAGCAACGTGCATTATTAAACAGTAAAAAATCAGGCTATGTTACGACTGAGCGTGGGGTGCCCCTATTTTATTTGCAATTTTTGTAAATGATATAATAAAACATGTTAACCACAGCGACATTTACCAATATGCCGACGACACATACCTAATAAGTACCGCTAAAAATGCTTTTGATGCTACAAAAAACCTCCAAACAGATGTAGAAAAATTAAACAATTATTTTACAAACAATCAACTAAAACTAAATATTGACAAAAAAATTTATAATTTTTTCACCGAAGGCACAAAGAAAGCTAATAAATGATATAGAACTAAATAGTAAGTCAATAAAGCAAAGTGAATCAGTCAGTTATTTAGGAGTGGAGATAGATAATGAATTAACATTTGAAAAATTTCTACTGAATAAGATTCAAAAAATGACTACAGGCAATAAATATCTTTATCACTTACGCAATGTAATATCAAGCAATTATCATAAACAACTAATACATGCTTTCTGTTTATCTCATTTTCAATACTGTTCCTTTCTTTTAACTAACTTAAATTCGAAACACCGTATGCTTCTATCAAAGACATTAATTGGTGTATAAAAACTCTAAACTTTGCACAAAAGTATAACGAAGCATCAGTATATCGTAATAAACAAAAATATTATCTCCGTTCTCTCAAATTCATCTGCATATGCTATCTATCTTATTTAAATTCAAATCTCTGCAAACATCTCTCCTTTTCCTTAATGACTATATTAAATTAAGTGAGCGATCGCAAAAAATTTTGTTTAGATAAAAATTATAATGGCTTTCATAACATATGGATTACATTGTGGAATAATTTAGATTATGAAACGCGAATAGAAAAAAAACTATAAAAAGTTGAGAAAAAAATTCAAACAGTATACATTAGGGGACGGTAATACACTTAATGCATTTGAAACATACACCCAACATTGAGCACCTACACAAACATTCACTCAAACATTGATTATATTATTATATATTGTACATATTAATTTGTAGTAAATTGTTTGTTTTATTTTTTTTGTCATGTGTTAGTTTTTAGATTTTTGTATACATATATTGCGCAAAAATATTGCATTTCAAAACAATGGGTGAGCATAGCAAAAACAATAACGTTAATACAAAATTGACCTTAATGAGATGTCATGTTTATCGATTTTGAAAAGAATTCTGCACTAGTCTAACATTTGTTGAGTAATTGTAGAATGATGTCACTCTTAATTGCGTGTATAAGCAAATAAATTTTGCTCTTGCTCAACGAATAACTAATGGTTTCTACAACGATGCTATGTATACCTAAGAAATCACTATCGATAAAACAAAACTAATTAAATCATAGTAAAATATATTTTGATAAAGTAGTGCACATAATATTATCACCCAGTGATTAATAATGAAAAACTTTATTTACCCGCTGAAGGCAGACACCACAAAAACATAAAAACAAGTCAAGTTTTACGACAGCGAGGACAGTCACAGGAGTTAAAGTAGGAGCAGATGGAAGAGTAAGCGAAGCTTGAGAAGGGCTCAGCAAAGAGGAAAGACAAAGATTTCTTGAAGCTCGGCGGTGGGGAACAGAAATCAATGGTTGTTGGAGGGTTGAGAGTCAAGATGTAATTAGCAGCAATATAAGGACGATTGAAAAATGAGTGAAGGGTGCAATTTTTCTTGGGACGACGAATGGAGAAAATGACAGCATCAGAGCCAGTCGAGCGGGAATGAGAGAACTTAATGAAATCAAAAAGATTAAGGTCCAATTTGCGAGTGAACAGAAGATCACATGGATGGAAGTAGAGCGAAAGTGGGATAGTGGAGAATTTGAGAAGAGCGTCTTTGTATGGCAAGGGAGGAATCCATTTGAAAGCACGCTTCTGGAAACGTTCCATAGAGTGGAACAAGGAACGAGAAGGCCACCAACAGGGAGAAGCGTAGAGAAGATTGGCGCGAGGAAGGGACTTGAACAAAGAGATTTTCACAGCAGCCGTGGAATTAAAGAGAAGTTTGCGGAATTGGGCAAAGAATGAGGAATTAGCTTTGCGGAGGCGCAAGGACACATGACCAGACCAATTTCAATAATCATTGAAATATATTGCTGGTAATACACGCTAAATGAATAATTTAGTTTTGTGCATATTTTGAAAATCAGTATAGTACGAGAACTTAAATGAAATTGAAAAGTTCATTGCAGTGCTAACATATGGATAAAAATCAAAATGAATGTAAGTTTAAATTATGGTACCTTTTTAGCGAAGTATTTTGCAATAGCATTAGACTGTCCGATACGCTTTCCTTCAATCTCAACGTATGGTAGTTGGCCAAAAGGACTATCTTCTTTGTAATTAGAAACATCGTTCACCTCCTTGTAGCTAATATTCCCTGCGGCCAACACATAGCGAATAATTTCCCCGCGTCCTTGAAATGGAAAATAGTATAGTACTGGCTCGCACATCCTGGAAAAACTATAATTAAGCGACTAAATATAAAAACAAATTTATTATAATTCATTGAATAAATCAATTTTTAATTCATCCTATATCATAATTACAGAACATTCTAAATTTTTTCGAAAAGCTTTTTTAAATTCTAAAAATGTCGTCTATAAGCTGGGTTCGGACCCGTATATTGAATGAGCTGTAACCTGTACGCTCAGGCCGTAACCCGTACTTTTAACGTACGGGCTGAAATTTCGAATTTAAATTCATAGAATGATATATATTATGTTATAAAACTGTTAATCTTATATGTTTGAAGAAATAATTCTGGTATGTTTAACCATTCTAGGCGTTTTGATTGGTTGAAAGTCTTCTTTATAAAAGAAAACTTGCTCTACTTAAAAGGCAAAGAAAAGCACACTAAAGGTGACTCTTATTTTTTGGAAAAGTTTGACGATTAAGTCGAAGAACTTTGATAATAGCATTCTCTTGCTATCACGCATTTAATAAAACTACTTGTTTAGGTAAAGTAAAGTGGGTAAAACCCACGTGTCGCTGTTGCCAGCATTATAAAAATATTGAAAGAGAACATGGTGGCATAGAGCTCTATAAATAGTTCCTTTGTTTTTGAAGCGCTTATCTTTCAAAAACAAGGACATGCGTATGTGTGAAGAGGCGTAAAAAGTTATATTTGTAGATTTAATACGTATTAAAATTGCATTCATTCATTGTGCATATTGCTTAATTCTACAAATTAACTTTAAATATGAATATCACAACCTTTTGGAGATTGCAAAACAACCAAAAGGAATTCTATTTGTAAATTATTAACGTAATTATAGTAGTGCATTGAATGCCACAAAATAATCGACCTGTTGTAAGGAAACCTTTAGTGGCAACAACTTGCTGTTTTGATGTAATACTGCAATCGTCAAAATATTTCTGAATATGCAAATTCACAAATCTTCTAAAAATTATAGAATTGACTTGTGTGTATTTTAGATTTTTTGTAATAAAACATTTAAGAAACAGTAACCTAATATAGCACGGGTAAACGGTGTCAAATTGTATTTACTAGAATTATGCAGCGCTCTATCTTCGGTTAAAATGTGATATCTCCCGCGTGTGGTTTGCACCCCTAATTACGTATAGAGACCCATTTTTAGGGATACGACTGCGGGCGAAAGATAGTAAAGAACAATAAAACTGTGCTTAGACTGTTCTAATAACAAATTGTTCTTGCTAATATACAAATTAATATCAACATATGTACAATTTACATGCTAAAAAGAAAACATTTGGTCTGGTCAATTCAACAGCCAGTACTGATACTACATAAATTAATCGAAGCTAACTAATAAAGAATTAAGTAAATGAATATTCATTCCGGAATAACTATCTATATAGTTTCCGCAGTAATGTAAATACAGGCACAAGTGTACAGAGATGGAAGTGGCACGAAAACTTAGTGGTATGGCCGGCTTACTTATATTTCTGATAATTTAAGATCATTGCTTAAAATTTGCTTTTAAATTTTCGGTTTGGAAGATTAATGCTGTCATTCGATAGCATTAATTGTTTAGGAAATTTTCCCATTCTGAGCAGAACTTTAGAGTTGAGTTCATGTTACTCAGTACAAGTTCAAGTTCTTACATTTAAAGTTTGAGTTCAAGTATTCTTTAAAAAATTCTGAGTTCAGTATAGTTATTTCTAATTCTGAGTTTTCCAAGCTAACAGTAATAATCTATGATTGATACAGAAATTGAAATTCAAAATAATTTAATTTTTATGGTATTTTTGAGTGGATTTTTGATTGAGTTCAAGCTTTAATGATTTCTCTTCCCACTTTTTCTGTTTGACTTTTGCAAGCTTATTTGCGTTTTAGTTCTTAATATTCCAAGTACTCAAAAACCCTGATTCCGAGTACTTGAAAGTCCTGATTACATTTCTCAACAATACTTTACTAAAAATTGTTCTCTTAAAACCTAAAATGCAAATGGTATTGACAGAATTTGGCTTAAATAATCATAAATGAGGCATAAAGGCAATAACATCAAAGGATATATGAATATATATTTGAGTATTAATGTAAGATTTCAAATACATCCCTATGAGAAAATGTGGCTTTGTTGAGAAATCAGCATGCATTCCTACCCTTTCTTAATAAAAGTTAAAAGTAAACAGATCGTGTTAGAGAAGAGTGGCCACCCTTGGTCAACCTGATACAGATAACCTCTTAGAAGAGTCACATAAGACTAGAGCTAAACCTAAGTGCTAAGTAAAATAACCTACACTCAGTGCATTCCTCACCTACCGCAATTTAGGTGAAAGCATTAATAACAATTTTAATAATGAATGACAAGCAGTACAAACACCCTAGCCGTATACATAACCTAAGTTAAAGGATATACCAGTCAACTCGTCCGCCGTCTGGGTGCCCCTTAACTACGCAATTGAAAATTAGAAAAACATAATTTAGTAAAAAACAAAACAAGAGAAAATAAAATTAAAACGAATTTACTACGAATAAATCGAAGAAATAAATTGAACAAAACTTGGATATATGTACAAAATTAACTGGCACCTGTAAACAAAAGCATACTGTGACATTATAGGCAAATACGTGGCAGGTACAAAATTGCTTTCTGATTCAATTTTACCGCATATTAAAATTAGCAGAAATGGGGGACTTTCACCCAAAATTAAAAACTGTCAGAATGCTACTATATTGCTGAATAATCAATAGAAAAATCCGTATAAGAGGTGACCAGGGTTTAAAAATTAAATATTTTCAAAATATTCAGCATTTACATTAACATTTTGTTACGTCAGAGAACCTAATTGAGAATTTCCCACGCGTATTTAAGCAATATGGTACGGATAAAACCCACCAAATTTGGACGACCTTAAAAACTCACTAAATGTGAACATATGATAAAAAAACTTTTATAAAAAACCCTGTATGTTGCCCACAATTTCGTAGTAAAGTTCATTTAGGTCCTCTGACGTCACAGCAAAAATTAGAGTTTAATACTGAATATCTCAAAGGTAAATAATATTGAAACCCTGGTCGCCTACTATACGAAATTTTCTATTGATTATTCATCTATATAGTAGTATTTTAGCAGTTTTTAATTTTAGGTGAAAGTCCCCCTTAACTAAAATATAAACAGCACCATTTCAGTTTGCCAAATTACAATTGGAAATGATTCCTAATAATAAAATTGAAATTGTAATAAAATAAAATAATGAGAGTTCCAAGAGTGTAGAAGTGTCATTATGCCACATGCCCACCCGTCAATGGGGCTATAGAATTTAGTCCTCCAAAATAACTCTTTGCAGCTCAATGAAAGACTTAGTGCATTTTACTAAAGCTATGGCATGAGGATCATTCCATGAGAGAATGTCCGAATATCTGGTGAGGCATGTCACATAGCACAGAGCTTCCAGTTGTGTGCTTACACATTTGGCAAAGTTATAAAATCAAGGATTTCCCATTCAATCAGAGATTAGAATGTTATTGCAAAGGTTGTTAAGTTTTCTATTAAACAACAAGTAAAACTTAAGATATAATCTAAATCCCTTAATAGCAATTAGCAGTGTGAATTGTGCATCAAAGTCTGAAGCATGAGTGTCATCCTCTATGATTTCTGTATTGGGATAAAAGAATTTAAAGAAACTCAGTAAGTTGGAATGATTTAATCTCATCAAAAAATATTGAGATGTTACATAGAAACAATTTCTTTGGTCATTGCTTCCAGATCAGAGATGTTTGCTCTCATCATTGTGATGAGTTTGATTCTCTTTGAGATGTTGTAATATTGTAAGGTTTCCTGAATTAAGTTAGACCACATAAGGTCACCAATGCTGGAGAATAAAATTAAAGTTTGTGTTGGTAGCTTGGAGATACTTGATTTAATGTAATCAATTTGTTCAGAGAAAGGTTTACCATTTTGAAATATGTGCTCTTGTGAGACATGACCATCACAGTAGAATTGGGAGGTACGTGTCATCTTCTATAATGTGTTTCAACTTAGACTGCTTGTACTTATGGAATTGATTATTTTAATTAAGTCACCAATGTTGTTGACATATTAATCTTGATCAGGTAGTAGAATATTTACATGATGTTACTTACAATGTTTAGATCTCCATGAAGTGTGTATCAAGGAAGATAGAATACAATAGTTATTTTCAATAGCAACACTAACTTCTAGTGACATGTGATTTGTGGGTATTATATCCAGCCATGTGATCCCTATGGTTACAGGATAATTCGCTTGTCCATGAACTATGTGCTCCCATAGGGAATTGGAAGGTAAGTGTTTGTGAAAACTTGATACATTTTCTTCTGAAATTCATAGCTTTGAGGATGTACATTCCACATCAAGCAGTTGAGAGTGAGGTTTCAGTAACATAATGATTTGATTTTTCATTAAACTCTCCATAAATAAAATTTTCATAAGAGCTATGGAGTCAGTTTCCTTAATCACAGGAAATGGATGAGGAACTATAGTTGCTTGTGTTGGTTCTATGACAGTAACTCTCATAAGATAATTAGTTAATTTTGATTTGATCCCACTGAATTTTCTTTGTACTGGTGTCTACTCCAAGTTTTTCAATGTTTTTGAAGTCAACTTGTTGTTGATGACATGGCATTAACTGTAATTGTGTTGAGGTTAGAAACAATTCCTGCATTTGCATTGCAGAGATTGATTGTTGTTCAAGTTTGATTATTTCAATAGGAATTCTTTCTATCCTGTCTTTTTTTGTCTTTGATGGATGATTGTATCTTACTATAGGAGCACTTAGGGTAGAGTGCATTGTGGTAGTTATAGAGTATTTTATTTTTTATAACTAAAAGGCAACATTTAGATTTTTTATAGTAAGCATTGGTGGAATGTGGAGTTGGTTACTGTAGGGGAATGGTTGACAAAGGTGAAAATTCATCTGTAACCATTGTGAATTTTGTGTCACTGGTAGCTCCCCACATGTACTTTCATACAGGTCTGATATGATATGGACATCTCAAGACTAAATTGTGAGTTTATTACTAATGAGCATAATTGGAAAGTTACCCAATGGGTTTTCATTGCTAATTACCTGACTATAATATTCTCAAATGTTAGCTAGGTATTTTTGGCTTGTGGCAACATTGGCAGTGAGGTTCCATATAAAAGCCCATTTTCAAGTTTAGCAGAGATAGGATTGATAGCTATTTTATGAAACTTGGTTTTTCTGAACTGTTCTTGTTTCTGTGTTGGAAAGAGGCAAGATTAATGTCGCATCTTCTGTTAAGTATATTGACATCAGGAGGTCAGGTTTCTTTGTAAAGTGTAGCATGGAAATCAGTGTGATCTGACACTTCTAAGGAGTATAGCAATCATTCTACAGTATAATGATAAGTCTGTGAAGGAGATGCCATCATGATCACAGGCCAAGAATTATTGGTAGGTCTATCTGCTTTAGTTGTTTTCCAAATGTTGTTAACCTTGTTGAGAGTGGATACAGATTTTGAGCATAAAAATGACACATGCTTATTTGTAATAGTGTTTGGAGCATGTTTCTCTCTTATTAGATCATATATTTGAGTTTGGAGCAACAAATCTCCAGCTATACATTTGTCCACCATTAAGTGCATTAGAAACATGAAAATCATGCAACCAAGTATAGTGAAATTTTGCTGTTTTAGAATAAAGGAATTATCTAAACTAAGTTCTAATTGAAGCATAATTCAATAAAAAATAGAAAAATGCAACAAAGAAATTAAGATTGAAATAAAGAAGAACAAAAAGAAAAGAAATGTTTTGCTATTTTTCATTTAGTTTGCTTACAACTGATTTAATAAATTGTATAGACAAATATCTGCTGTCAGCAGCTTTTTACAAAAATCAGTTTACAAAAAGCTCCATGCTTATTTTAGTCCTCATACATAAGACACACAGAACTTCTATGTGCTACAATAGAAATTGTACAGATACAGGTACTTGTTTTCACTATCAATATGTTCATAAAATTTAGTTACTGTGAAACTTAGTTGATGATGAAATAAATTCTTCAGAATTACATTTATCTTTATTCTTTACTGGTTTGATTTATTATTAAAATGCAAAGCTAAGCATTTCATGCAAAGTAGTGATCAGGAAACCATGACAAGGACGACTATTGAGGTCTAAGTCCCTGATCAAGAAAGGCATTTAAGTTATGGATAGGTATAGAGTTGTTCTAATTGTGCTTAGCTCACTATCCACTGAGATCATTTACATGTAGTAAAAAATTTTAGAAAAGTGAAGTAGCCAACACTAGGATTATTATATCTTCATTTAGATCCAAATTCTACTGACAGTAATTGACAGATAATTGAATGAATTTATTAGATGATTAGTTATCATATTTATATATAGGTTAGGAAACTTCTTTTTATTTAATAGTTGTATATAAGCTGAGTAGTATCATGTTTATTTATTCACTGATAATTAGGGCACACCATAAAAATCTTTCCTCTTTGAGCTTGAGCTGAATCATCAGCAGCTGGGAACCTTGCAATGGATGGAATGTTGGTGAAGGGATCTGGCATCAGGCTGATGCCCATTACCAAGCTGGAGTTGGATGTTACCTAAACAGTAATCAGTTAAGAATTAACAGGAACTAATATTAGTTATTTCTAAAGCAATTCTAAAGACTATGCAGTTTGGGAAGCTAGACATTGCCCCACAATAGTCAGATGGATAGATTATACGGTGGCAAGTCTAAGTGTGTCAGGCTAATGAAAGTGAGTTCTAACTGTGTTTGCGATGCGTCAGTGTATACAGTGTGACGTTCATAAGTGATAGGGCTTTCCTTTTCAAAATTGTTGATGCAATTGTTTGCGCTGTTTGATCAATAATAGGTATCATGTGTGCATACTTGGTGAAGTTGTCAACCATTACAAGGATGTATTGGTAGCCCTCATTGTCCTTGGACAATTGTTCAATATCAATGTGTATTATTTGATTTGGTGCTGATGATGTAATTTTTTGGAATTTGCTGCATTGTAAATGAAAGTGAAGAGTGTTAGTGATGACACATGTCTTACATTTATTTATTACGTCATATACTATTGCTCAAAGACCAAGACCAATATATTGTGTGTTTAATGTATTTTTGGTTTGGATGACGCCAATGTGGCCTCGTTCATTGAATTTGCGTGTTATTTCTCATTTTTAGTATTCAGGAAGTGCAATTTCATTATGATGCTTATTTGTATAAAGAGAAGACTATATTAGTTGTTAGTTGCCATTTGTAGGAATTAAAATATTTAGATAATGTTTTTTTAATTGTGTATCTGGATGTTTCAGTTTATTAATGATTTGTGTTAATTGCATATCGTTTTTCTGGTGTTTTATTATTTCTATTTCTGATATTTCCTCTTTAAGTTGAATGGGAAATATCGGGTGCCCTTGTCTATCAGTGTTTATGATAGGGAGATTATCATATGTTGATTTTGAGATAAAGGGAAATGGACCTTATCAAATTTTTTTGTGTTGTCCTGATGGTACTGAGTAAGAGCTGTCATTAAATTTGCATTAGCCCAGATAACAATTTTGGTTGTTTTTACGTTGTTTATGGTTGTTTCATTCTTTTGGTTGTTGCAGCAACCATTAACATCATAATAACAACCATTAATACTAATTTGAGCAACTAAAAATGTGATAATTTAAGATTCAAGCAGATGCTTGCAAATAGAACTCACTTCATCATTTTGATTACTAGATCATTTTTATATAAAGAACAGAATTGCAAAAAGCCTTTTTGAAATATTAAAATTGTGAAAAATTATAATATACTTGGTAAGCGAATTTTCAAAATAATTTATTCATGAATATTTGGACACCTTCAAATTATCTGTCAGATAAAAAAGTTACATTTGAGCAGAAGAGATTCTTTACGATTTAAAAAAAGTATTATTTCAAAATTTTACCTAACTTTAAAAGTTTAAATTTTTGTTAAATTTGGCATATTTTTATGCTTATGGTTATCATTTAAAATCAAGACATTCATTCAAAATTTCAGCAAATATTGTATTTAATGTATTTATTGTATTACTGTTCTG
Source organism: Hofstenia miamia (assembly GCA_900660155.1). NCBI lineage: Eukaryota > Metazoa > Xenacoelomorpha > Acoela > Hofsteniidae > Hofstenia > Hofstenia miamia. The sequence continues at coordinate 29,867 of CABFPE010000108.1, forward strand.
CCCTTTGTTGGGCTTGTGTTAGTTTAAACAGCAATGTTTGAACTGATTATCAATATAAATTTCATGTATTGCATATAAAAGTAGTGCTAGAACAATCATGGTCAACATAAAATAATGTTGTTGCGACCTAAAAATAGTGCTTTTTTTCAGAAAAAACAACCAAAAAGCAACCTAATGTGACGTTGTTGGAACAATGTTGTTTAGACCAGTCAAAAGGGTACCATTTCAATGTTAAAACAACCATAAAAAAACAACCAAAAAACAACGTTGTTTAGACCAAAATTTGTTATCTGGGAGTATGCTGTTTCCCTTTTCGATAAAAGATGATAAATTTGAAATTTGTTAGATATTTGATCCAACAAGCTATTATGTTGGAGCGATCACCTGAAAATTTCTTTAGCTAACTGAGCCCAGAATTGGTAGTATGAGCTGTAAAATGTGACTGACCAAGCAAGATTGGCGAAATTTTTTAAGGCTTTCAACATAAGAGCAAGTATTTTGTCTTTGGTGGACCCATAGTTAAGCACTGTTGGTTTGAGTTTTGACTAAAAAATTGAATGGAGATTTGGTACGATTGATGAATTGGCTTAATGTAGCACCTATTGCAAGGGAGCTAGCGTCAGAATTGATGATGAACTCCTTGGAGAAGTTGGGTGTATTTAAGCTTGGTAATTTATTTAATTCGGTTTCCAATTTATTGAGTTCAGTTTGGTGTTGCCATGACCATTCAAAAGGCACTTTACCTTTTGATAAATTTTACATGTGAATAGTCTTATCCGATATATTAGATATAAATGCTTGGTAATAGTTAAAGAAAGCTAATATTTGCTGTAGATCTTTTTTGTTGTTCAGAGGTAAAATTTTATTTATTGTAGATCGGGCATCTTTTAAACTGATTTTATTTTGCTGAATTTGGCGCCCTAGTAACATTACAGATTGTTGAAATAATTTACATTTTTGCTGCTAATTTTTAAGCCAGATTGTGTCAATAAATGTAATCTTATCTAACTTATTAATGCGCTCATCAATGGTTTTTGATGCAATTATATATGTGGTGACCAGACTTGTCAATGAGCCGAGCTTCTCCTGATCTGAGCCGAGCTTGAGCACAGTATTTGATATACAATGAGCCTATTTTAGGCAAAGCAAGCTTATAGTTCTGCTTGTTAATTTGATGATGGAGATTGTTCTTATTTTTTGCAGACAGTATACCTTCCCTATATAATCTTATTTATGAAATGTTTATTAAATAATAGAAAGAGCTATGTAAAAAATTATTTGAGAACAATATTTTTAAAAAAAACGAGCTAAAACGAGACTCATTCAAAAATTTTATGTGGCAAGCAGAGCTGAACTTACATGAAATTTAAATGAGTCGAGCTTGGAAATGTTGGCTTGTTGACAAGTTTGGCGGCGACATCATCTTCTAAATTGTTAATGAATGTTTGTAGTATTTTAGTGGCGTAATGTTGGAAGGTTGCTGGGCATTGCATTGCCCAAAAGCCATATAAAGACACTCGAAAAGACCATATGGTGTGATAAAAGCTATTTTCTCAATATCTGATTTGTGCATTGGAATTGGCCAATAGGCTTTGCACAAGCTGTATACAATATTTCGTCAATATGCGGTAAAGGAAAGGCATCCTTTTTTGTTATGTTGTTTAGCTTTCTAAAATTGATGCAAAGCCAATACTTGTCATTTTGTATCACGAAGACAGTTGGTGATGCATATGGGCTTTTGGATGATTGTATTTTACCATTGTTAAGTAAATCAGTAATAAGTTTAGAATATTCCTGTTTAAGATGTTCTGGTACAGGATAGACTGTTTGCTGTATTTGTGGTCTTGATGCAGTGCTCATCTCTGATGGCTTTGCCAATGCTGGTGGTATCAAAATTAAATATGGATAAATGGTTTTTCAATACCAAATTCAAATAATTTATTTGTTCTAAAGTTAGATGAGGATGTGTGGTTTTATTATTTTCTGGCGTCATAGTGTCATTGTTTTTATTATCTGGTGTTTCCAATGATAATAGAGGTTTTGGTTTGCTTTTTATTAAGTTAACAATTGGTGATGCGAAAATTTTTATATTGGATGGTAACCAAATTACGACTTTTATTCAAAATAGCGATGGTGACTTTATTATCATGGCTTTTTAATATCGAAGCAAGAATTACGACTTTTTAGAGTGCAAACCCTGATGATTGTCAATGATGATATCAGAGTGTATTGGGATTTTTTACGCCAAAGGGATAAAACGTCAACTAAGAAGTTAGATTATAGTGGCTTTGACAGGATGTAGTGTAATGGATTGATAGTTAATAGCTTGTAAAAGTGTGGTAATATTTGTGTTCTTCAGTTAGTGTTTTATCCTGGAAATTAATTATGGGGCAACTGTATTTTTCTAGGAAGTCCTGGCTGAGGATTAACTCGTAAGGATGTGCGTGGTTTGTTATGTCAACAATGAATGGGTCACACATGAACTTATTGTTAGCAATTGTGAAATCTAATGATTTGATTAACCCTTTAGTATCAATGTAATCGCCAGAAGCATTGATGAGATGATGGTTGTGGGATTCAATATCATTTCTTGTGATGCTGATTAAATTAGTGCACATATCCAAAATAATAGAAACAGATGCATCAGTGTCTACAGTTGCCTGGACAATGACTCTGTTAATAGTTATATGTATGGTTTTTCTATTTAATGATGTCGTTACTAGGATATGATGTGCTCAGCTGAGAGTCAGTGCTCTTATTTGTTTAAATCATCTTTGTTCTCTGTGTTGGAATCATAGATGTTGCTATCGTCTGTGTAATAGCATCTTTGATCAGAGATTAAGTGTATTGTTTTAGTGCAGTTGAGACTATTATGCCCCCTTTCTCCACACTTCTTGCAGAAAACTTTGTTAATATTTATTGCCTTAGGTGATTTATCAGAATTTTTTGTTCTTGTTTACTTTTAGAATCAGCATTTGTAGATAAAGGTTTTATAAGAAGTTTGGTTGTCTTAGGCCACTGTTAGACTAGTGATTGGTTCAAAAGTGATCTATCACATTTTGATTGAATCGCACATCTAACCACCCCAGATAATTAGCGATGTGACGATCATGAAGAAATCGTGCGCATTCGATTTCCTTGTAATCATCACGTCGCTAATTAGGTGGTTAGACATTCAAATGTGATAGATCGCTTTTGAAACAATCACTAGTCTAACCGTGGCCTTAGATGTAAAAGTAAATGCAGTATTGCCCATTTTAATTTGGTTTGATATTTTTGAATAATTGTCAATTTAGAGTTTAGCCTCGACGGCTTTCTTGATGAATGTTGGTAGTTTATCTTTGGAACCGCATTTTTGTTAAAATTGGCGTCAAATTGATAATGGCATAGCGTATGTGATGTGAGTAAACAAATCATGTGAAGAATACTCTGTTGAGGTTCTACTGAGCCTATAGAGTCGTTCGACTTGCAATATATATTCTTCTATAACATGGTCTTTCTTGTTCGTAGTGTTATTCAAAAGTATCTTATACTGATTGTAAGCAGTGGGTGCATGGAAATTATTGTAAAAGTTTTGACTTAGTAAACTGTAGTTTGACTTAATTGAGGTATCTAGCATGAGATAGTAGTTGTAAGCTTTCCTGATGAGAAAGCTGAGAAATTGAGCAAGTGCATGTTCCTAGGCTGCACATTGTACTATTAAATTTTGTTTGTACAAAAAGAAACATTCTTCAAAAGTTGGAGAGGTTTCATCAGCCTTTCTAGAGAATTTTCACAGTGGCATTCTAAATTTAAGATTGTCATCAATAGCTGATACCAGTAGTTTAGCATTGGATTTTCTAGATTTTGTAATTTATCATTAATTGAATCAAGTTTGTTATTTAATTGTCGAATTATAGGATTATCTGGAATCGGGGACTGATACCATTTCGATAAAGAGTTGTCAATTGGAATAGGCGTCGATTGAGAAAAATAATTTTTACAAGTGGTAGGGAACTGATGTACACGATGTCCTAAATTGTTTGCATTTGGATCGGGTATTTTAGCAATTTTAGGAGTTGCTACATTTTGACATAATTGCAAACTAGTTAACTGTGTTCAAGTTTCTTCTTTTTTCTTTTTGTAATGCTGCATTTTCTGCTTCCTGAGAGATTAGTTGTTCTGTGATTTGTATATTTTGAAATTTGCACTGATCAACTTGTTTCAATAAATTTGTGTTTGTCTTTAATAATTTGAATTTTTTGTGATTCGCCATTTCAATCTCTTTTTGGAGATTACTGTTCTTTTCTACTAATTTGTGGAACTTAAGAAGGATTGCGCGGTTGTCCTTCTTTAATTGGTTGCAATTGGCTTGTAGGTCAATTTTGTTTGGTTAAGTAAATTTATTTCATCATGAAGGGATTGGTTTACTTGATCGATTTGGCGTTTTCGATCGGCATGAGGTCGATTTTTTCACTAAGTTCGGTAAATTATTTTCAAGGAATGCGATTTGCTCGAGGAGTTCTTCTTGAGTACGTACATCTTCAGATCAGAGTATTGGATATACAATGAACCCAAAACAAGGCTTTTTTAAGCAAACCAAATTTATAGTGCTGCTTGTTAATTTGATTATGCAGATTTTTCTGATTTTTTCATTCAATATTCCTTACTTATAATCGTATTTTAGAAATGTTTATTAAATAATATGAAGAGCAATTGAAAAAATTCTGAGAGCACAATATTTTTAAAAAAATACTGAGCTGAAACGAGCTCATTGAAAGATTTTCTGTTGCGAGCCAAGCCTAGCCGAACTTACTCAAAATTTAAATGAGCTGAGCCAATCTTAGAAATTACGGCTCATTGACAAGTCTGTTTCAAGCAAATACCACGTAAGTTTCTTTTTGGAGATTAATGTTCTTTTCTTTTAATTTGTGGAACTTAAGACAGACTGCATGGTTGTCCTTCTTTAGTTGGTTGCAATTGGCTTCTAGGTCAATTTTTTCTGGTTAAGTGAATTAATTTCATCACAAAGGGATTGGTTTGCTTTGTGGATTTGGTTGAATCACCTGGCACTTTCAATCTGTATGAGCTCAAATTTCTCACTAAGTTCAGTAAAATTATTTTCAAGGAATGCAATTCACTCAAGGAGTTTTTCTTGAGTACTTACATCTTCAGATGCTGGTGGGATCTGACTGGCTTTCTCGGGAGAGGATTTTGATTTCTGACTTCTTGTATTAAGCATTCTAATTCTTTTAAGTTAAGAGGACTTTGACTGGTGAACTTAATTGACTGTTGTAATCATAACTAAGTAGCCTAGCTAGGCTTTACTGCAATTCTAAAAAAATGCTAACTTCTTGACGGCACATTGAGAAACAATAGTTTCACCTGCAGTCCAATCATAGAAATATTCCATTTTTTCTTAATAGGGTTCAACATCTTCTTGTTGGTTAATTCGGAGCTTCCACTGACAGCAGTATACAGCAGTTAAATATGATGAAACAATACATGTATTCTGAGTCCTGCGGTGGTCGCCATGTGGCATTGGTGAGAAATCAGCATGCATTCCTACTATTCTATCTTATTGAGAGTTTCAAGCTGATTCATGGATTGGCCGATACTACAAATAATTAACTATCCTCCTGCCATTATACCCTTTCTTAATAAAAGTTAAGAATAAACAGGAGATCGTGTTATTGAAGATAAACTTTTAGAAGAGTCACATAAGACTAGACCCCTAATTAGATTAAGAGTAAAGAAGCCCTAACTCTTGGGGGCAAGTGGTAAACCTAAGTGCTAAGTAAAATAACCTACACTCAGTGCATTCCTCACCTAGCGCAATTTAGGTGAAAGCATTAATAACAATTTTAATAATGAATGACAAGCAGTACAAACACCCTAGCCGTATACATAACCTAAGTTAAAGGATATACCAGTCTACTCGTCCGCCGTCTGGGTGCCCCTTAGCTACGCAATTGAAAATTAGAAAAACATAATTTAGTAAAAAACAAAACAAGAGAAAATAAAATTAAAACGAATTTACTAAGAATAATTCGAAGAAGAAATAAATTGAACAAAACTTGGATATATATACAAAATTAACCGGTCTCTGTAAACAAAAGCATACTATGACATTATAGGCAAATACGTGGCAGGTACAAAATTGCTTTCTGATTCAATTTTACCGCTTTTCAAAATTAGCAGATATTCAAACTAAAATATAAATAGCACAGTTTTCACTTTGCCAAATTACAATTGGAAATAATTGGTAATAATATAATTGAAATTGTAATTAAATTAAATAATGAAAGCTCCAAGCATGTAGAAATGTCATTATGCCATAATAATGTACAATACTTAAGAATAGAGATTAAATTACAAATTAAAATTTTTTGAAATTAAGTATCCATATTTTGATTTTGCTTTTCTTTGAACATATTTCTCATTCATGAATGCTTTAAGCAAATTTAGACACCACTTTTGAATTGTTGGTACTTAGAAAGTGATTGTCAGGTGTAAGTAGGTGTGTTGAACAAAAAAACTAAGCAAACTAAATATATATTTATGATTCATGATTGAAATCTGGTGATCCATAGTAGTATTTATAACCTATGTCCGTGTGGGGTTCTAATAATTTACATAGATAATTTTAAGATCTAAGTTTATCAAATGAGTCTCTGAAATTTTCTAAATATGTATAGGACTGAGAAACAATATAAAGTATATGGATGTGGGCAACAAATCAACTAGAACAGAATTGCATCATTGTGGCAAATATAGGATTTCTTAATAGGGGACAGCTCAAATGTGATCAAGTAAATGATGAAATGCCAGGTGAAAACTTCTGATATTATTGAAAACAATTGAAAAAATATAACCTGAAAATGTATTTTCCAATCTAGTTTTTCTCCATTAATTACAGAAAAGGTTTTAATGTAACAAACCAGAAGCAATTTGGAAAATCTAATTATGAATTTCCACCAAGTTCTGTGCATTGTACTAATCCTTGATTGTAATAAATTATGTCATTACAGTGGATCTTTAATCATCTCTGAATAGTTAGACTTCACTGCACTGTCTAAAATGATAGTGACCAATAATAATTTAATATTGTTCACATCATCTTTTAAAGGTTGTATAGAAGAATAAATACAATCTACTTATTGTGTGAATATGCATTGTTTATTATGATTTTTGCATATGTTTCACCACAATGTTATCTCTCCTCTAGCCTGTAATTTTGATTATCTGCAACTCTTGATTTTCAAGACAAATTTTCAATTTCTCTGTCCCAAGTAGTCCATATAATCAAAGATGATGTGAATATTTTGTTATAATTGATCCTGTTACCTCTCTTGATGTGATATTTTCAAGAAACAGTGCATTTTTAATTGCAATTTATACATATTGATTATTGTGTAGTTATTGTGGCATAAAAAATTTGTAAACTTTTTACTTCATTAATTTATTGGGAATAATTAATTTCAATGTTAGAATTACGAACTTATTTCAATTAATTATTTGATGATGTAATCAACATTGCTACACTTTTAGTTTAAATAATTCTGTTAATTTACACAGTATTTCTGACCATTGCAGACTATGCATTATTATACCAGTCTGATATTTACTCACATTGTATGCAATTATGTGTTTAATACCAGTTTTTGTTCGTATATCATATATATATATATATATATATATATATAT
>CABFPE010000108.1:37611-56051 GCA_900660155.1 Hofstenia miamia
TATATATATATATATATATATATATATATATTAATATATATATATATATAATGGTGTGAATTATTTATTATGTTCTCTTTTCAGGTAAACTCATTTCACACTTACTTTGAATTTACTTTATCTTAAATTATGATTTTCTAAATTAGTTCCTTGCAGTTAAAGGGCACCTAGACGTGGTGCAGCAGCTCTAGCATATCCTTTAACTTAGGGCTAGATATACAGTTAGGAGTTTTTGTTATGCATTTCTTTCATTAACTAATATTGCTACATTCTAAATTGCACAAGATGAGAAATGCACTGAGCTTACGTTTTTCACTTAGCACATTGGTTTTACTCATTGCACCCAAGAATATTAGGGCTTCTATTTTCCTTTTCTTTAATAGGGATCTAGTCATATCCAACTCTTTCACCAGGTTATCTATTTTGGGTCGGTCAAGTGTGGCCACTCTTCCCACTCACGATCTCCTGTTTACTTTTTACTTTTATTAGGGAGAGGTACTATAGTAGGAGGAGTTAATTATTTACACTGTAGCTTCAGAAAATCCATGCTTCGACACAAATCATTTGTTAGATAGGGACCTAGGACTGCTAGCTGAATTTCATGCCAATGCCAAATTATGGTTAAATTTTTTTAAACCTACATTTAGAAACCAAGGGAAAGTTAAATATTTTCAAAAAAGTAAGTTTCATTTTAATTTAATATTCAACATACCAGTTTATATTTACATATATTTATTCTATATCTTTACACTTTCAGTTAGACTTCAATCAATTGTTAATAGTTTCTTTTCTTGTTTAATTTTTTATTGGAATCAAATTAAGACATATCTTAGGATTTTATTACCTCAAAGAGACAAATAATACTGGATTTTCCCATTAATTTTTTTATTAAACACTGCATAATAGAATTCAACTACATTGTATATGATACTGTAGCATAATATACAAGGACTGCTATCTTACTAGTGCAATATAAAGTACAGAAGGCATTCAATATTTTTATCAATTAAAATCTGCAAAAGGTAAAGTATTTTATGTGATGAAATTCAGTAAAATTTGATTCAACTCATTTTTATACATTTAACACAAATTGTAATACACATTTCCATTATTTAAGAACTACATTAATACCGGGAATTTTTGTATATATTTATTTGGATTTATTGCTTAGCATTATTATTCTTTGTATCTATGAATTTTTTAATAAAGATTGGTGGTTGTATATTTATATTCATCTCATTTCATTCCTTGTGTGTATTGATATTTCAAAAAACACTCACATGCAGCTGGTCCAAACATCATTTAATCATTAAAATCAATATTTGATTTGATAAATATGGTATTAAATTTGCAATTTAGCAAAAAATATACGACTGTTTTCAAGGGAATCAGTAAACAAAATCATTCCAATTATACATCTACTTAAATTATCTCACTAATTTTTAAAACATGAATGTTTAATAAATTGCACGAACACATTCAAAAAATTTTGAATTTAGAAGAAACTAATTATTAATGTCTTCACGCAAATTACAGAACATTGGTGAAATGTTTTTGATAATAAATTGCATTTCACTATAGAATGCTTAGACTTATTGAAGGAGTTTGATTCAATTGATCATAGTATTTTAATTGAAAAAAAATTGAATTAACTTGTGTAGAGTATCAGCTTAATTTCAAGCTATCTTTCAAATAGAAAACGTTTTGTAATTAACTAAGCTTTCTCATAAAAAAGGCGTTCGAAAGGAAACAATTGCTGCTCCATTACCATTTAATACATACATTGAGAAAATTTACAATGTGAGCTTATTACAATATGCTGAAAGTACCTGTATATATTCAGCAGACAAATCTTGCAAATGCAAAACGAAAAATTATATTGCAAATCATTAAGAAAGAATTTTTTCAATGCATAAAATGCGCGTTTTGCATACTGAATCCTTTCCTTGAACTAGTAAAATCCCACAACTAAGCATTGTCAGTGAATAATACGAAAATCCCAGCAATCAGAACCTCTACGCCGTGTAACATGTAGCTTTGATTAAAATCTTTCATTTGTTGAACACGTAAAGCCCATTCAAAAGAAAACTACTATTGGCAACAACCAACATTTATCAGGTCATGTCATTTTACAATTATATATTATATTTGTAATCAGTAATTTGAACTGCAGTAGTGCTTTGTCCTCAAACTTAAACGAAAACCTACTTTGAAAACTAGAACTACAATGCAAATGGGATCTAAATGTGTGCATAAAAACTCAAGTAACTAAAAATACATTTCCCGAATCCTAAATAGTTAATTGAAATTCACATTGCTACTATGTTAATCAAATTGCTAAATATGTTACATATCCCTTACTGAGTTTGAAAACAACGTATAGATTTTCAAATACTGCTATAAAGCAGTCGAATAGATTCCCTTTCACGATAAATAAATAAAAACAAACATTTACGAACAGAGTAAATGACATACATAATTCTCAAAGAAAAATATATAGTTGGAAAAGCTGATTAGGAAATAACTTTTGCAATGGTGAAAATGACCATACAATTACTAGATTAAAACTTTATCTGGGGCCTGCATATTGTAAATTACTCAAATTTTTATGACGGTATTAGGCTGGCGTCTCACAATTAATCAAAATGGAGTTTTGCACTCCTGTGTATGTCTCACGGTTGAAAAAATAATAGGAACAACAATTTACATACCCGACTCGCGAGTAGTCAAGATCAAGATTAAAGAAAATTAACAATATTTGATATTATAATTTGTCTACCATCAAAGGGATTCCGTGCTCCATCTAACCGCAATTAACGACTATTTCGGTTAATACAAAAGCAAAACCAATTAGATTTCATAAAATAAGAACTGTTCACAATTACAGGTAAGTCCCTTTTTTAATGTCAAGGAAATAACAGCAAAAAGACCTTGAATTCAGAAAAAGTAATCGAGAGACGCAAGTTTCAGGGCATTAATCAGTTATCAATTGTAGAACAATGCTCTCAAATATAGATTACCTTGGCTTGTGCACAGCCCAACATGGCAGATTCTCTAGTCAGATCAATTTCAAGGATTGTCCCGCAGTGGTTCAAAAACAATCTTCAAATGATAGCGTGTTATGGACTGTTTATTGGACTTTCATAAGTATTCGCGATTACAAATTGAAATTACCTCCTTTGAGCTGTTTTATTGCAAGGATATTTAGACTATTCTAGTGACCATATTGTCTGATATCATTTTCATTTGCCTTTTTATCAAATCTGATGAACATGGGTATCCTACCTTCAGGCTTTGCCACTGTTTGTATTGCAAAACGCATGTTTTGGAATTCGCATAGTTATTGCAATGACCACAATGTTTCAACAATGTTCATGTCTTGCTTCGGTATTCCAGAGACAAAAATTTAGCGAGGCATTTTAGATAGAGCAAACCCATCACCAGTATCCACTCAAATAAATTTTAAATGCTAACGAATAAACTTTATAAATTTTAAACTATAAAATGTTAATTTGAAATTTGAACTGATCGTTGTTTACGATTAATGATGTCTCTAAACGCAATTATTATAAAGAATTTAAGTAATTGTAAATTTCCAAGATTAATTGAAGGTTAAGAAGATAAAAATGCATTTATTTTAAAAATATATCTCAGATATAATTAAAGACAGATTAAATAAAGTTATCAAATTATATGAGGTGACTTTAAGTTTCAAAATTCTAGAAACGTATAAAAATATGTATTCCAGTGAAAAGCATGAACAACGCAGACAACTAGAAGCGAATGTATCGCCAAAATTACAAAATTCATTAAAAATAAAACTATAAATCAAAAACCAATTTTGTATACAAAATCCACGATTTAAAGGAGTAGCATTTTGATCTGATAAATTTACAAATGAAAATAAATTATTTGTCGTAAATCTACAATATATTCGGGAATTCAATTAATCTTACTATCCCCAAGAGAAGGATTTATAAATTAAAAGTAGAGCAGGTACTGCGCTCACAATGACTGCACGGGAGTTAAAGAATGGTCTCTTCATCTAGATTTGTGGATTCTGGCTCGCAAAGCGGTGCGCTGTGTTCTATCGAGATACCATTCAATACTTTTGTATCATCCGTTGTTTGCGGTGTCGACAGGGAGTCCATGGATGGACTAATATTAAGAGGACGGTCGCCAGATGATGTTTTTGAGGACGTTCTACTATTACCTAAAATATAAGAGTATTTTCAACATCAAAATCAGGGGTTAAATATCAATTAAAACTAACACTGCCTGACAAATTGAAGTTTGAAATTTTTAATAGAACGAAACACTTTTGCTTAGATCAATTTTTTGCACTAATTACAAAAATGATACTCATTTGCCTCCTAGACGTCTAGATTTTGAGGAGTTTTATATTTTTAAAAATCAAGTTTTTTACTTTTTCTAGTGTTATTTTCTGTGTATAACCAAATGAGAATTAGATAGCGTTGTAAATTATTCATAAAACCAAGCCACAAGTTTTACTTGATACTTTACCAACAATTTGCACACAAACATTGACTATTTAATTTAAAAAATCGTTAAGAGAAAAATATATACTAGATTTTATACACAAACAACTTGTAAAAATGAAATAAGAGAAAAGGCGTTGCAAATTAACGGCACCAGTTAACATAGATTTCCAATTTTCAAAAGCCAACAAAATCAGCATGCATTCGTTCATCTGCTCTTCCACTGTATCTGCTTTCGATAACAGAGATGACCTGATGGAAGCGTTCTCCATGTTGATCGCTAATTTTCTCAAGATCATCTGGAAAAAAAGAAATATGACTGTCCAAAAAATGAATTTTCAGCGACATATTAACTCCAACAACTTGAAAAGCAGACAACATTTCTGTGATGTAATTCTGAAAGTCATTCGATTGACAGCTGCCAAGAAAATTTTGCTTGACGTTGATAATGGCGACTCACTTTGACTAAGAACAGATTTAAACCTCTCACTCTTCATTAGGTTGACAATATCGGGTCCAACAAGGATTCCTTCCCTCAGTTTTGCACTTGACAATTGTGGAAAGAGTTCGTGCAATACTTTTTTAGCTTCATTATTGTCTTTCAAAGCTTTGATGAAGTTTTTCACAATTCTAAGTAAAATATGCAGAGGTGGAAGCAATATACGTTCTTTTTGAACCAATGCGTTTGCTTAATATTATTTTTACCAATAAATGCGTTCCTTAATGGCCAATCAGATCGAACATAGTGTTGGAATCATAGCTTTCTTTGCTGCCTCTAGAATAGGCCTCTGGAACTGCAGGAAACTGATTGGCTGTATGAAGTAAGACCCTTTTCATACTAGACTTTGAGCCATCAAGAAATAGCCACCAATCGGTCCTTATATCTGAGTTCATTCTAAGTGCCTGAAACAAACCGTTGATGTCAGAGCAATAAACTATTTTCCACGTTTCATTGAAAGAAAAGTACGGAACATTTTTCTTCGCGATGCCTGTAGACTGTAATTCGGGTATCTGGCTTTAGAACGTCATAAGTTTTAAGCATCCTGGACATGATGAATGAATCATCTTTAGAAAGATGCAGACTCCTAACGAGAGCATCAAGCTGTGACTGATCAATCTGTGTAGATTCATTTGAAGATCCCGGCCATTCTGCATCACTTTCTGATCTAGAAGCACACTGTACCATCGAATCGCTTTCCATTTCCAGAGAAAATTTGCTTGGTACAGGGATTTCACTGCAGTCTGTAAAAGGCAGAGGTCTAATAGCGGAAGCTAAGTTGGTATATTGAATGTTTTTAGCTGTTTTTCTGCTGTATCCTGACACCTTCACCATGCAAAAGTAAGAGTCATTTAAGTGATCTGCTTATTCACGCCATGATATTGGTGTAGAAAATGCCAGTCTTTTCAATTTGCCTGCTTCCCATGAAGACAAGTTGGAATTGCAGCCTTTGCATATAACATGAGGAGCGAAAGCTTTGTCCTGGTCTCCAAGCGCCATTTTGAAATAGTACAAATATCTTTGTCGTATCAGAGCTGAAATATGGACATCGTCACTCTTGAAAATGAACTCTTCACATATATAGCAAAATTTATTTGGATATGTAAGACACAATCGGTGCGCCATTAATTCTCAAAAGTATCAGTGAAAGTAAAATAATGAGACAACGGAGAGAGTTGTGGCGCCACGAGCTGAGTCATCTTTGCACTTTCCCATCACAAGGGTAAAAGCTAATGATTCATTTGTTTTGTTGTCTTTAATGAGCACATTTACGCGAGTGATGCCAACACGTTAGCTGAACTAAATTTAATTTAAAAATATGCATATGACGCTAAATAATTTTTGACGAAGTATTTATTTAAAAACACTAAATTACTTCATTCTTATAATGCTGATATGTAACATACGTCCACTGCCCAAAATCTGATTAAATAAAAACATAAAATTAGAGATAAAGAAAAATCTAGACGTCTGAGACTATGAACAGTATACATTTTTAGAATCAGCACAATGAACTCTACCTAAAAGACATATTTTTATTTTATTAAAAATTTCAGTGTTGGGCAGTGTAATTAATCCCAAAAAATTAAAAACTAGGTAGCGTAGGATCATACCAAAAAAACGGGATATTTTGATATATGTAATAAACTCTTGATAACATGAAAATCTTCATACAGCATACAGCTTATTTCGTTTGTTTCGTTGCAAAGGCGGATCACGTCCACTAAACTATATATGTATTTAAATAGATACGCTGTGACGCTTTTTTCAATTTATAGATACGCTGGGGATTCTAAATTATTATAGATACACTGTGGGCATTTTTTAAAAAATAGATACTCTGTAGACAGTTTTCTATGATTGGCTACATTAACAGCATATATAGTAATAAGGCATTACTATAAAATACCTACAAAATGCACCATGTGCGTCAGAGTTAGACGCGAGCTTAACTATTTCAGCGCCATAGGCGACTAAAGTCGACGGCAAAATATAACGCTATGACCGCCATAGGCGACTTTAGTCGACACAGTTCACTAGTCAGTTATCGCTCGTGTTTTTAAGGGAATTCCCTCTATGTGGCGACTGACGAATGTTACTATCTTAAGTATCATGGGATCTACTTCCGTTGTAAACATTCCCAAACGTTATGACGTTATAACGTTATGTGGCGCCGAAAGAGTTAAATTTATAATTGCAGGCCAGCCAGATGCCTGAATTTTTAAAAGGCTTGGATCACGGCCCAAATGCGACCCGTAAAGTGTATTTTTGCCTGAATTTTCCTCACCTTTTATCTGCAGGGATTTTCCAGCTATTTATATCACAACTTGCTTTGTGCTTGTACAAATATTTATAAATTTCAATAGCAGTTCCAAATTTAAGGTATCTGTGAAATTCAGACTGTTTTCGCTGACCGATTAAGACGAAATTCGACTATTTCAATTGATATATCAATAATATCAAGCACAATAAATAAATTCTAAATAAATTAAACAAGCATATCGCAAATACATCATCAAATTTCTGTAAAGAACCAAATTCGATATAAAATAACAGCCTAAAATAACAGCAGATTAGATGCGCAATTGCAAAATTAAAAAATGCCGACTATATATACAAGTGCTAGCAAGAGCATGCCCAAGATTTTCTGACAGGGAGACATCTCAATAGTAATCAAATGAGTTACAAAAGCAAATCTGGACTTAGTTTTTAACTTTTTTTAATATTTTTAAGAAATTTTTTTTATCTAACCAATCAAAATAAATTTTTAAAACTTGACGGGGGACATTTCACTATGTCGCCCCTTGCGTACGCCACTGATGCTAGTGCTAATAAGTAACACAAATTTTTTGCATTGGAAAATGATCTTCTAACGCAGTTTAATTGGTAATTTTCTCAACCCTAGAACGGCCAACGTGTGATTTTTGGAATCACCTAGCATACTTTGTGCTATTCTTACGTAATTACTGGTATTCAATCAACATAGTTTCGTGGTCATGTTGGGCTACCAACATCGACTAATCTGCGTTTGTGTGTTGTTCACATGCTTCAAATGAGTCGATATTTTGTATAGCAATTGCAGATATTAAAGTGCGACTGCAGTAGAAAGGCCATAACCATTACCACCCGGCGAAGACATGGCGCTGAAGCTGCCGCAAATATTATTGAAGAATTTGATTCAGAGGATTTTGCCCAAGATGATGCATATGACGTTGAGATGAGACTGAAACAGGACTTATTCATCCTCACGGTGACATCGACAGTGAGTGCTCGGAAGACTGACTATGATGAAAGCGCAAGTCTCCTTATTGATAAAAACGGAAACATGTGGTCTCGAAATTCTCCATCAAATATTGAACGACGAGACAGAGCCAATGTTATCAGGGGCAATGTTGGACCAAAGTCATCAGCACGCCAATACACTATCTTGCAAACGTGGTATTTACTGTTTACAAATGACATCCTTCAGAAAATTTTTTGCTATTCTCATCAAAAGGTTCATCAAGTCGGACTTGGGTCACTTGTGATACAAAGATTCCTATTGATGACTTGTGGTCAAAGATCTGGCTCAGAGTTCTAGGGTCTGGCGATGCCTCGAAAAACCTCAGCCAAAGGAGAACGACAGTTTTGCCGCCGTCCGAGAAATCTGGAACGATTTCAATGCTCTCTTTGGTGGTCATTATGACCTAAGCGAAGAACTCGTCATCGATAAACAACTTGTCTGAAGACGCACAAGACACCACATAGTACCTTCAACCCTAACAAACGCGGTAAATATGGGGAACTCTACAGATGGTGTACAAATGGCAAAAAGCGATTCTTTTCGAAGGGTGATCCACTAATAAAAAAACAAAGAAACGAAAGGACTACAGTTCACGATAGTTCTATATATGACCATTGAGTTTATGATTCATGTAATAAACTTTATGTTTGAAATAAGGAAATTTCGAAAACATACATATAGTACAAAAAGCAAAATTAGGCTTGCAAATTCCTGTAAAACTTTCATAAATTTTTTAAAATGACACCAAGTTATCGAAAGTAATGATAAATACATACATTTTAAGAAATAAAAGTTATAACTATACACAATAACAACATAATAGTGGTGTGACTTCAAAAATCACACGTCGGTCAGATTAAGGTAGGAACAACGTTGGACGTTCTAGAGTTAAAGGTTATGTAAAATATGCTTGAATAATCATTGTTAACTGGGATCATATATGACGACAATTGTCAGGCGTAAACTAATAATTGCAGAACGTCTAGAGGCCCGAATTTTCAGAAGCCTTCGCCCAAATGTGTCCAACAAAGTGTATTTTTTGCCTGAATTTTTCCGCAATTATTTCGGACTCATTTTTCCTGAAATAAAAGTACAACAGGCGAGCCAATTAGTTTACAAGGGAATTAATTTGCAAAACTTGATAAGGTGATATGATAATCTGTTTGCTCGGTTAGTCTGTCACATTGAATTAGTAGAAAATATTGACAAGAAAACTAAATTAGCAACTTTGTAGGCACGCACATAACTACATCTACTTGTACATTGTTATAGATTTTATCAAGACGCCTTGTACCAATGTTATTTCTTATAGGCTACGGCCGATTGCTTAAGCAATAGTCGCGGCCGACCCGCATCCAACTCTAATCTGCATAAAACTACAATCAGTAAAAAACCTTGTTACCATTGAAATTAACTCATCTTAAACCAAAGCTAAACATATGCTTATTCACACAAACTGTATAAATGCAAAAAACAACTTATGTCAAGTACTTGTTTTCTAGAGCGATTCTAAACGGGAAAAGTAGCAAATAATTGTGTCAAGCACATTTATAAATAAGGTACTGTAAATAAAAATACTTTAACATTTGTTATTAAGTGAATTATTTCTAAAATATAACGCATTAATAATCTACTATGGCCACAGCGTATCTATATGTAGGCATCTACATTTTTTTCGTCTACTTTGTGTAGCCGAGTGCATTATGAATGCAGTGGTATAAAACCAGAACAAGGAGGCGCAGCACATGTCAGGGAATGTGTTCACACAAACACATTTGCAATTATGTATAAACGCTAGGTTGGGGTGGATACGCTGTGGCCACTTCAATCGACAAATTCAAGGGCCACAGCATATCGTATATTAAATTATATATATACTTTGATATACATTCTTTAAAATAAAATGTAAAAGCAACTTAGAAAAATTTCAAATGCACGTGTTGAAATATTTACACAAATCATAATTATGAAACAAAACAAAGTCTTGTAAAGCCTTACTAGATTTGTTGCTGGATAGTGTTGAAGGAATATCAAGACCAGAGAAATCGAACCCTTTAGTAGCAAGTAAACGATATATCCAATGCTCAGTAGCTTCATGCGACTAAAATAAGAAATAAAATTACATTATAAATCTCAAAGGTGTGTTTTTAAAATCCATAGTTCGCAGCAAATATTATTAAAATTTTTATTCTTGTGTAAGACTAGCAATACATTAATCATCGATATTAACCTTAAGGTGTCTATGAATTTTCTAATGGCTTCTTGAAAAAAATTTAAACTCAAGAAATAATAAAAATAACCAAAATCTGAGAGCATTAAACACGAAAGAGGTTAGTTGTTGCTTTAATGGGCATTAGACTTGATTATTACCTGAAAATTAGGTATGGAGAAAATTGAAAACTTTTTAAAAAATCGGAATTTAAATGGAAATACTTAATCTTTATAAGTAATTCAGGGAAATCAATACATTTCTTTTCAAATTTTAATCATCCTCATTAGTTCTTGAAAAACTCAACGTTTACGTACATAGAACTCTCTCCTGATTAAAACTATTAACTACAATACAATTGCTTTACTAAGACCTCCCTTATAACGATAAAAAATAATTTGTTCTAAACATTTTATTTGAAAAAATATAGTATTTTTAAACTTTGAATTGAAAAGAAACTATAAAAGATTCCAAAATGTTCTCGCAGCAAATTTTCCATACTACATTCATTCATTCCATATTAATTCAAAGGTTGTTTTTCAATCTTTACTACAATAACTTGATCTGTTTTGGAATTACAGGTATAAACTGAAAGCCATTGAGATGGGGTTCGCTTTCTCGCAATTTTCAGATAATACATATCTAAAGCAGTGGTTTCCAACCTCTTTTTGCTACATTTCTCAATTGAAATAATTTTTTTTCCATGTTTTAATGAAATTCCTTCGCTGAAAACATAAAATTCCACCCTAGGGTGGAAATCCTCCCCAGTTGCGAACCACTGATCTAAAATATACTTAATCTCAGTATAGCAAATTGTTTTAAAATTATTTTGGCGTTTCTTAACATTGAAACTGTAAACTCTGAAATTTAAACTCAAATATCCCAAAACATTGAGAAATTATTGGTTCTCTAACTATAAAGTGCTTAAGGGAATTTATAAATTTTTGCTACTTATTTCATCTGTATTAGCAACCTCATTTTCTAGAAATTTTATATTAAGTGCAAAAGGCACAGAAAAAAATTCAAGATACTTTGACATAAGATTTCATCCCCCACCTAGTAATTTTCATGTTTGCAATTAATCATGGCCATTTTGACTAAATTTTTCATTTTTTCTTGCAGAGGGCATTCAATAGTTTGCATGAATATCCAACACTTTAAATGGAATGGAAAATAAGATAAAAAACACAGGAGAACAATTAATTAAATTTGTAAGTCATGTAACAATGATTGATTGATGAATGCTTAAACGCTATTGATGGTATATTATATTAAATAAAGAGAACTCGCGATAAATGATTGAACGGACATTACATTTGCAAATCAAAATACACAAATATTATCTTATACAAATAATTTCATAGTTCTTTGAGTGACTTATCATTTATGCAAGATTGCAAATCCAAAGATTGTTTAAAAAAATACGAACGATGCGCATAAAAAATAATACTAAATTAAATTCTGTATATAAATTTAGGAAAATTAAAAAAGGATAGATAAATTACGTACATCATCAGAAATAAAAACAAAATAACGAACAACTATACATGACACTCTTGGTTGATTTTTAGATTGTTTAGGTTTGGGTTGGAAATAAATAAATTTCTAAATGTAATGTAGAATGATCGAAAAATTTTGATATTTTTTGTATTCATGTTTTTATATTTGTTTAAGACATTCAGTGTCATATCAACATATATAAGTGACATCATACTTTCAAATCATCAGATGCCATTGAGCAGGTTTCTTTGAAACCAATGTCGAGGGCCAAATGAAAATAGAATGTTAAAAATTTCACTTTCAAAAAACTGTTTTTGTTTCTTTGGACAAGGGCATTTCTTATGAACGACCTATAAATGTGTAAACTCGTATAAATAAAACATTATATTTAACGATCTGACTATAAAGTAAGGCTTATAAATGTATGGAATAAATATTAGTGAAACATTTTTATGCTGACAATGAAATCACTGATTCATACAGCAAAGAGAACTTCCGGATATTTTGATAATAGCCCAGTTTCATAAAGAGATCTATATCTTAGCTGCGGGCTTTGACATAGCTTTGAAAAATTATTTCAGTTAATAACTTTAAGCTTAGCTGCAGCTTAGATATTCAAGTACAAATCACTATGTACTTTGGATGGTGTCTAATATTCAGCAACATATATACAGTATATATAATGCCGAATCTGAAAATTGTGCCAGCTGAAGGAAAGATTTATGCAACTGGGCTAATAAATTTCTATAGAGCAAAAACAACAGCGACAAACCCACCCTGCTTATGATTGAAATGAGAATTTAAACAACTATA
Organism: Hofstenia miamia; assembly: GCA_900660155.1. Classification (NCBI taxonomy): domain Eukaryota; kingdom Metazoa; phylum Xenacoelomorpha; order Acoela; family Hofsteniidae; genus Hofstenia; species Hofstenia miamia. Next base: position 50,415 of record CABFPE010000108.1, read on the forward strand.
TGGTCATTTTCTCTGATAGAATATAACAACGCTCACCTGCAAAAGAGTCTGCAAACTTTGCCGCTGATAAAATAGAATGTAAGCATTGGGGGAAACAACGTTCTCCTCTTGTAATGGCCGCACTATTTTATCATCAAATTCATACCAAACACCGGTTAATGGGTTTTTGCAAAATGCTAAACATTCATTATGTAAAAACAAGAGAAAATTATAAATATAATTCATCCAAAGTAAAAATGTACAAAAATAGTTTTGTAGTGATATAATTCATGCACTTAAACATTTAAGTTTATAAATAATTTCTGCTGATATATTTCTTACTTTGAATTTTCTCGCAGAAACAGCAGAAGCCTTTCAAATGTAGTCACATTGATAAAATACAGCAGAGAGCAGAATGGTAAGGCTTTTTCAAATTGTCACTGCGACAGTCACTTAAATCAATGTAATGCAATGCAGATGCCTTTCAATGCAATAGGTTGGAATATCAATACAATGAACTCACCTACTAATCAGCTAACAATATCTGAAAATCACTGAACTGGGTAACCCAATATCTCAAGTTTTTCTCTATGTAATCATTCGTGACCCACTATACTTATAAATATTAACCGTTTCTATCCTGATATATACTGGGAGCAGGAAATACAAAACGCTTTGCAATTGAAGTAGAGAAAGAGATTTAACCAATCAGCGATTTGCTGGAGAACTAACGCCAGGACGCTAATATGTACACTTTTGTTCATGTGATTGACCAACGACTGAACAACTGCCATATTGCATTTTGTTATGCTTGAAATTCGTTGAACCACAAACGGCCAACTATTGAACGCTTTATATTACTTCCATAAGAGAAGATTCTATCAGGTAAAATTATTTTTAAACAAATAATAACTAGAACAATGTGATAGTCGCATATCATAATTCATGTCATTAGGTTAGTTGGACACATGAATGAAATGTCATTATTAACCGAAGCTTATGCTTGAGAAAGCAAGACTTCCTATCTACTCAGGTATTCAGATATTTTAATTGCATACATGTACAAATGTAGAAGTTTTATCCATCCTCAAGCAATTTTATTGTTGTTGAGAACTACATGTATACTGTATTTGACTTATTTGACTGACATTTGTTAGGTCTAATAGACTATGAATTAGCTTAGATGCCACCGGAAAACTACAACATGAAGACCAACTTTTACATTTGAAATTATAAATCATAACATTGTTTTCAGTGGTGGCTTGTCTCTTGAAGGCCTACTTATGCAATCGTTACTGTGGTCTTTAAATACATGCAGTATGCTAACTAAGCCTGTTCATATAGTCTAATTCAGTTATCCATTATACAGTAAATCATCAAACATTAATATTTATAACTTTAGTTATAGAAGCGACGCACAAGTTACAAATGTTATTGTTGATCTATAACAATACGTACTGTACAAAATATTGACTGCTTTGATTTGACAGATGTAAATCCAATACTTTAGGTTTGGAGATGAACAATCCAGTATAATGCCGACTAAGTAATCGCCAAGCAGTAAACTATGACGTTGCTTTGAGAATTGAGATGAAGGAGAATCTTTCCTTGATGATAAAGTTCACCAAATACAAACTGAGAGAACCTCGAATGATGTGTAGATGAAATGCTAGTTCAGTCAAAAGTCACATGAGGCATTTGAACTTATAACACAAAAATCCAAACAAATGGGCATTAATGTTTTGGGTCAGATGTATGATTTTGACGTGTAGAGAAACCCACAAAGATGAGAACATTCAGAATATGGACTCCGTAATGATGTCTGATAAAGTATTTTTTGACAACTGTTTCACTAAGCATACAATTATTTCATTACCTTTCGTTGCCAGGTAAATTTGAGATTAGATCTATTTAGGGGTAACAGAACGAACGGAGGGGAAAGTAAACTGAAATCTCTATTTGTGTTGAAAACTGAGCCTTGAGAATCTTTTGACTGACTCACTGATGCTAATTCTGGTCTCTGTCTTGGAAGATGGATGAATAATGGTCATATCTCATCTCATCATACATTGGTATCAAAATGGGAGAATAGCCAGGTTAACAATAGTGAGTCAAATCTTGCTTTTATTGTGATCCGTTGTCCTAAATTGTCCTGAAGTAAAACCGGCAATGAATTGCGAAGATCTTGCTGATATGTAACTTTCACATTACAGGATAAGATTGAGAACAAAAAACCATACATACAACTTGTCTTCTTTTTCCTTAATTTAGCATATGCAAATGCTTGGCTGTTGTACTGACGCCATTCTACACAGTTAGGCAAATATCATGTCATTGGTAAACTTTCAAACATCTATATTTGAAAACCTGCTGAGAGCAAACAAACTTTCTCAGAAGCGCCGGGAACATCCATCGTCTTCATTGGCATTCAGTCAGAGTGCGCATAAGGCCATGGAAAGACAACGTGATTGACAGCAAGAAAAGTTATAAAATCACGTCACATCGCCAATTACCTCGGTGGTTAGAAGTACGATTTTACCAAAATGTGACAGATTACGCGTGAATAATCACATAGTCTAACAGTAGCCTAAGGCCACGGTTAGACTAGTGATTGGTAAAGAAGTGATCTTTCAAATTTTGATTGAACCACGCGTCTAACCACCCGAGATAACTAGCGATGTGACGATCACAGAGAAATCGTGCACGTTTGATTTCTTTGTGATCGTCACATCGCTAATTATCTCGAGTGGTTAGACATGCAATTCTTTCAAATGCCACAGATCACTTTTTAACCAATCACTAGTCTAACAGTGGCTTAAGATAGGTCCCTTTAATTTTTACTGTTTGGCATTTGATATGATGAAATAGGTCATTTCCAATTGATTAAATAATTGATTTGATTAATACTTTGATGTTCATATAGAGCATTTATAAGTAGATTTGATGAATTATCAGGTGAAATAATTTTTATGTATTATTACAAAAAGACAAAATACAAAGGGTTAATCTGAAGCTAGAAAAAAACATTATTTTTTAATCGGTTTTATGGTTTCTTCAATTCAATATAAGTGTTATTGTACATGAAATAAGCCTATGCTCTATGGTAATTGTAATTTTAAATTTGCAAAGTGCATTTAGTATTATTCTTACTCGTAATAATCAATTTTAAAATGTGTAAAATTATTCACATGGGTTTTTTCAATTATAGCAATTATAAAATTCGATGTATGGCTTTGACTACCAAATACACATACTGTTTAGAAATATGTCATTGGCATAGATAAATGCTCTGAGATAACAGAAAAATGAAGGAAGTATTTAATGATTTACTTCTGGTTTAGTTGCTCATTAGGTGTCTATTGTCAATTTAAAATCTAATGAATATGTAGCATATCATTTGAATTTGCTTTGGGACGTCTTAAGCAGTCATTACTGTAAGGTGTAAGCACTAGGGATGTTGGAGTTCTTGAAATTACTTTTCTTTCATGATCTCAGTACGCTTAATTACCGATTTTGGTTTACATGATATAGCAGAAAATCTGCTAGTGCAGATCCGATAACGTTAAAAATTTGCAATTTTCCAATAGTTCATTGAAGTTGCAGACCAAACTTAAGCATGGAACGCAATCAATAAATGAAAGTGATAAAAATAGTTTTTGAGTTATGCAAAACGCTTCTCAGCCTCTTTGGCTAATACCACGGTAGTTTTTGTCAGTGATATTTACGTTAATTGCTGCGTTTTTTGCGGCCTGGTACTCTCATCAGAGGAAGGCGCCTGTTTACTCACTCAAAGCTATTTCCGCCTTCCGACAGTATACAATTTTCCCACACCTGTTAACACGGTCTCAGTGTTTACACATATTTACAATCTTGTACAAGATCTGTTGTCAATTGTTGGCTACTGCCTGTGGGATCTACTACTACAAACTTTTCTCTGTGTTACTTCAAACCACAGATCTCCCCCAAATTACACGTTTGCTGGAATACTTACTCAAGTCTTCCCTTCACCGCATGCTCAACTCATCATTGTCTAAAGAACAAGGGTATATTTTTGTACTGTTTACATTATGCCAGTTTCTGATTAGGTAAGGTCGCCATCCCCCTACCTCTATGTCTAGTCCAAAGGCATTGTTTGCCCAGGTCGCTTCCCAGCCCGCTGGCCCCTCAGACAGTGACGTCCCTGCACTAAGCCCGTTTTTAAGTACATCCTTCCGTTTCCGTTAACCCGTATTTCTAACTATAGAGACAGAATGAACTATTCCGAAACTCACTACAACTCTCTCAACTTCCGTCATTGCTTTCTTTCAGCTTCATGATATTCCCGCTTTTGAGAAATTTTCCATTTCAAAATGTTACATTCAGTCTGCAGCAGACCCATCCAAGAACTTATTTGGTCTTCAGCTCTGCGTTGCAGAGAGTTTTGCAATGTTGCAATTGCGCTCTACCTCACTCCCTTGCCAGTAACAGAGTTTATGTCGATCAAACCGCTTGGATCTCACCATCACTTTATGCACAACCATCTCGTCAGCTCCACCTTTCCTAAGTTGTTCTCTATTTGGCTGCCTAATTTTCCAGTTCACCTTTCGCCAATGCAGACGCATGCTGTCCTCTCTCATTCCTCTGGATTCCAAAACCATCTTACGCTCAAGTCTTTACACTACTCCGGTCTTGGGCACCAGAGGGTGCTTTCCATTAGAGTCGAAGTCAGTAACTTCTAGCAGCAGAAGCTACTCTGCTAAAAGAAATGGTGGCTTCTGCGGCACTAATGATCTTCTTGTAGCAGCGGACTGCCCGTTTCTCTACACCTGCCCGAACTGCCAGGGTCCAGGTCACTTGCCTTGTAGCTCCAGTCCACCTAGTCCTGTTCGCACGCATGAGATGATTCAACATCTATACTCTCAGGCCTTTCATCCTCCTAAGGCGACTACTGTTCCGGCCTCTGATTCTCCTGATTGCGTATCTTCCGTTGACTCCGACACTTTAACGTCCGGTTTAACTGATGGAGAGCCATCGCTTTCAGACTCATCTCCAGATGCACATCTTACGCTGCCTAGTCTAAGGCGAAAGTTAAAGTCCAAAAGACCGCATCGCCCCACTCCTACTAGTAAGACCAAAAAGCCCCGAGTTGTCCCTGCTGCGGTTTCTCCCCAGCCTACACCACAGCCGCCGGCCCCGGTCCCGTCCACACCCGAGCCCCTAGCAGGCCCTTTCAAGGCGAACCCACTGCCCCTACACCCCTACTCGGACAGTGGTCAATATGGAGACTATTGTCACTTTTAACGTTAATGGTCTAAATTCAATTAATAAACTTAATACTTTACTTACTGCCTTTAAATTATATAAGGTCGATGTTGCTTTCTTGCAAGAAACGAAACTTGAATCCCTCCCTGATGACAGTCATTCCTTGTTTAAACACTATGTTACAACTTTTCAGCCTAGGGCAGGTCACTCTAAAGGTGGCTTGTTAAATCTTATATCAAACCCTTTAGAAATAGAAGCTGTCCACTCGGACAACAACTACCAAATACTTAGAGACAATGATAATAACATGCATATAAACTACTACCTTAGTAGATTGGAATATAAAGAAACTATTAGAAGTATTAACGATTTTGTCACTAGATACCATTCACGGGCTGTCATCATGAGGGGGGGGGG
>CABFPE010000108.1:71438-83653 GCA_900660155.1 Hofstenia miamia
TATCCATTTTGAACAATTGGCCAGCACAGTCTCCGGACTTAAACATTATTGAGAATTTATGGAAAATTCTCAAAGACAAAATTGCCTGTCGGTATATAAATACTGTTGATGAACTCTGGAAAGCTGCTGAGGAAGAATTCTACAATATCCCGGATGAATACATCGGAAAACTCTTTGACAGCATACCTCGAAGATTGGAAGAGGTTATTCGAAGAAAAGGCTTCTCTTCTTCGTATTGACTGCAGGAGATTCAAATATAATTTTGTATTCTAACATTTCTTACAATTTAATGCCATTTTATGTTCTTGTAAGATAATATATCCATTAGTTTGTTAACTTCTCATTACTTTTGCACAGTTCAGTGTGTCATGATAATTTCTAAATTTTACAAAAAAAAATTTCAGTGAATAAAATACAATGTTAGCACAGATACTACAAATTAATGAACACTCGTGCGTCATTTTCAAATATCGTTTCCCCCAAATGACTGCCAACTATGGTCTCAGGGCAACTTTGTCATTTGATTTGCATGGTTCTCAATACTTTTGCACACAACGGTATGTGTATATTCCGATTATCCAATTAAATTTTCTTCATGAACAAAAAATGAAATTTAAGACATTCTAGTATTGATGAATATTCTGTTAATTGAAACACTTGTTCATAAATTTTAAAAAACACTATAATTTAGCGGTTTTTGACTATTAATACGAAAGAAATTTGGCTTAGTTTGAGGAATTCAAAAGCGAAAGGCGCGTTTACATTTGTGCGTCAAGGGGAAAGTTAAACACAAAATAGATCGTGCACTTTCGCTTTCAATTTTGTGGGGTTTACATTGGGCATTTATTGAAATCCTCAAACGAATTCGTCATGATGAACAACTGTGAACGCGACCATGCGCTATTGAAATCGTCAAATGAAATCAAAAAGAGGATTAAATGTAAAGGCGTCCATGCGATATTGAAATCGCTTGACGAATTGTTAAAGTTGAACCAATGTAAACGGGGCTTTAAAATGTTTCTTAGAGAAATATTCTGGTCGTAATCTTCAAATTTGAAACTTTAAAATCATGCAACTTTGCACTACCAAAAATGTGGCTGTTCATGTTTTAGTGAGTGTCAGGAATCGACCATCCCATTTTGATTGGAAAATTCAAAGACACTGCCTACAATTACAAAGCCAGTAAAACTCTCAAAAACGCATATGATAATCTGCATATTACATGTGTAGCCCAAGTACTTCACTAAATACAAGAGTTTTTACATCCAAAAATCAATTATTAGATCAATAGTTTCATGTAATAAACGCGATGGGGAATTTGGACAAATGCCGTGGAATTTTACGCCTAACATTATGAAAAATTAATAAATTCATTGAACCGTTAGAGAACGAAGAAACAGATAGGATTCTCTAATTGAAAATGTTTCATAGTTCAAAAGTAGAGAAACCATGCATAAACTTTGCTAAATTACCAATTATCATTATAAATTGCAAAAACAGTCTGAAATGCCTTTAAACAAAAATCGCGCTTAAAAGGCTCTACGTGAAATCGGCCAAGTTTTCAATGGAACTCTTTCCTTTTACAAAATTTAGCGCGTTCTTCGAAGTTCAGTTACTTACCATCTCTTCAACGACTACAAAATATAACTTAATAATTTGTTGGAATTGAAAATCTGATGAATTTTGATACATTTCCACTGAAATATTTTTCCGCCACTTATGTTAATTATTTTAACGTTAGAATTATATGAATTTGTGGCACATTTCAACCAAATTATTACGCAACCACTGATGATTAGCAATTATCATTAACCAGAAATGATTAAAACATAAACGGAAATAACGAGACAGAATTTTAATCGTAAAAGAAAATAACTTACTCTAACAGGGTCGAAAGATTCAATTGTGTAGGATAACACTAAATTCTGAAGATCAATCATTGAGATATCCCGATCAACTTTCATTGAGAACGGATAATTTATGCTAAAAGTATGCAACAATTACAATCTTACTATAAACAAATAAATTCAATCTTTATAGCATAAATAAAACCCTCACAAGTGATATATTCAATGTTTTCGAATATACATATTATATATATATATACATATATATAATATTTTGTCAAAAATGTTATTGCTGTACGTTTTTTAAAAATATAAATAGTAAATTNTATATATACATATATTGTAACATCAACAGGTACTGGTACCTAGTATCGGCCAGATTACTCGCTTTTCGTGTTTACTAGATTACTAGTTATTTGTACATATTGTTAATATGAAGTGCATATAAGAGACCTCAGCAATTGTAAATAGAGAAATAGTTAGCCGCGTTCTCTTAATCAGCGCACTTCCGTGCACCTTAGTGATGCCACTATATATATATATATATATATATATATATATATAATATTCTAGCATCATCATAGTTAGCAATACACAATATATATATACCACTAAGATATGTTTCTAAATTTTTTGCGAAATTCTGAACATTATTATTTGGAAAGCAAAAATAATTGAAAAAAGTTGATGAAACTCACGATTCACAATCTTCAAATGATAACAGAACAACAATGACAATGGACTGATTGATATATGCATGATCATTAGAGGGTTGATTATTGGAGGCATCGTCAGTTTGCGCGTTGTTTACACTCTCCACTGATTTCGAATTCGAATTGTATTGTGATGAATGATCATTCTAAAAAACTTAATATTAATATATTGTGATTGAAAACAATCTTAAGAGACAGGTAGATTTAAAAAATGTACATGATGTCCTGAAGATGATAACTGAGATAGATCTCGCGACGTTGGGAATCGCCTTGGTACAGGTGAGCAATGTGGTGAATTTATCATCAATTCTAAATTTGCCGGTTCAACTGATGGGGTGTTTGGCTGAGGTATCGGAAGATGAACTGCCCAAAGCTCCGATTTATTCGATATCAAAATGTCAACAGGTTCGTAGTCTAAGTACCAGGACATGAAGTTGGTAGGCGAAAGCGTGCAAAGTACCAACTAAATGATTTCAAAATTACTATTGATTCACAGAAATGAGCAATTGAAGCAATCCTAAAGGTACAACAATTTAAAATGAAAAATTCAGTTTAGATCTATTTTAATTATCAGTGTTAAAACAATGTCAACACGAGCACACTGTTTGTAAGAGGAAATAAGGGAAATATCATAAAGAATTCAACATTTTGACTAATTTTTTAATTTTTGACACTGTTAAATAAGTGCTTTTAAACTCTTTTTATGAACAGTTTTCTACTAAACATTATTTCTGTAGCAAATCACTGCAGTATATAAGATTGAACAGTGAACTACGCATAGATAACCTAATGGCTATATCTGATTATACTACCAAGTTAGGATCGAGATTGAAGTTTTCAGCAAGTGCCTCTCGGACTTCAGATATCAATCCTTTTTGCTGAACCTCAATGTGCGTCAGAGTACAACGATGAACGACATGCGATGGAACGAGACACCAGACGATATTCACTGGAAGACGGACAGTGCGACAGGACGGAANACAACAATTTAAAATGAAAAATTCAGTTTAGATCTATTTTAATTATCAGTGTTAAAACAATGTCAACACGAGCACACTGTTTGTAAGAGGAAATAAGGGAAATATCATAAAGAATTCAACATTTTGACTAATTTTTTAATTTTTGACACTGTTAAATAAGTGCTTTTAAACTCTTTTTATGAACAGTTTTCTACTAAACATTATTTCTGTAGCAAATCACTGCAGTATATAAGATTGAACAGTGAACTACGCATAGATAACCTAATGGCTATATCTGATTATACTACCAAGTTAGGATCGAGATTGAAGTTTTCAGCAAGTGCCTCTCGGACTTCAGATATCAATCCTTTTTGCTGAACCTCAATGTGCGTCAGAGTACAACGATGAACGACATGCGATGGAACGAGACACCAGACGATATTCACTGGAAGACGGACAGTGCGACAGGACGGAATGGGTAATGAAACACAAACGAACGGATCAAAAGTTGAACTCTCTTCGTTACAACTAGAACAACGCAACGAAGATCTAAAAGTAATAAGTAAAAGGGATAAATTTGACCTATAATATGCGGTTGTTAAAAAGCACTTTTTAAATATTTTAATTCTTTCAGATAATATACAAAACCATACATGTTTATTTGTGATCTCAAAAACAAATGATTGGACTAGGCAATACCGTTCAAGTACTAAAGCTCTTAACAAAAAATATTCCTGATTTAAACAATATATCTAATGGTAGCAAAAATATTGAGATAACACACAAGGTCACACGTTGTCGGCTTCCAAAATATGCGGAGTACAATTAGGTGAGATTTCATAGAATGTTAACGCAAAAATACCTAAATTGTGCTTGAAACACATCATGAACAAACGAGTTATTACAACGCATGTAGTTTGACAACTGTTCAGCTGCAAGAACTTCGTCGACTTTCTTTTTAACACCCTAAATAATGTAAACATAACAACTAAATAAACACATAAAATATTTTTAATTTACTAATACCATCTCAATTCCATTCAATAATAAAGCGGATATAGCAAAGCAAGAACAACCTTTGAATTTTTGTAAGTTTTCTTAGGCGCGAGATTTAGATCCTCATGAACCTTATCCAGTAACCACATCAAAAATTCTTGAGCATCATGCTGTGTGTTGCCTTTGTATTGTGAAGCATATTTACTACAAATCGTCTAAACAATCATAGTCAATTAAATTAAAAGTTGAGAATAACTATTTGTTTTACATGAGTCAATTTTCACGATTATACGAAAACGTTTCCATCTCGTTCTAAGATTATCTGTCACGAAGACATAAAGAAAAATAAATTTTAATGATCTATCAAATGAAAGATTTTGCATAAAATTCAACTAATAAAGTTAAAACTTCTCTTTACTATAGGATGAATAAAATATCACACCTTGAATTCCATGGTTTGTGCAGGGTCATAATCACATGCCCAAATACTTTTTACAATTGACGCAAGCTGCTCGGTCAGTTCCCCTTGAGTGCCTAATGAAATACTTTAATGATTAAATGTGATTTTAAACATACCAAAACGTTTTGATTTTGTTTTCTGATTCAAATGCAAAGCTTCTTTGTAGATGTCCATTATAAAATAATGCGCAAACAATTCCGTGTTACTTAAACACTGAAGCACTGAATTGATAAAACAGGTGTTTCCATGGTTAACCAAGCCTAAATTAAGGAGAAATATAAATCATAAAATAACAAGTAATATTTCTAATAGTTGTAGCCAGCAGTGAGTTCAAAGAGGCAGAGTTGTCTAAAAACGATACAACTTTCCTTGCTAAACCAATTATAGCGCAATGTGATAGGATAATTTTAAAATAATTTGAATTCCGCCAATGTGATGTCTAATCTTAATTAGTAGGAACCAGAAAAATAGTTGGCAAAAACCCCAAGACAGTAATGATATAGTTTTCAAATACATCTAAAATAGTTAAATTAGTTGCTGTAAGAAAATTACCCTTTTAGTTGTAAAATAGCTCTATGGTACGTTATGAAGTCAAAAAGAAAGATCAAATAAACATTCTTATGCATCATATTTACATCTTCAAATACAAAAAATTGTACAAATAAGCATTTGTAAACAGATTTTGCAAACTATATCGCTCGCATAAAATGTTTTTTTAAGAAATTGGACATTTAGGTATATATTTTGTATATATATCGCCAACTATTGCAGTTGTCGAAAAGTGCGAAATAGCTAAATATAGTTGGTGTTAAAATGAACAAAATTGACCCTGAAAACCACTTATTCCTGCGTTTCAAGGCTTACTAGATATTTTTAGCTTTGGTCCTATTAATTAGTGTAGAAACAAATGTATCGTTTGCGACCCATATAGAATAAACATTCTGATCCAACCCTACTAAGCCCTGAAACAAAAGATGTAAACAATTAATTTTCATTAAATGCTCAATTGATTTCCATTTGCATGTGGTGTCTCAACATTTTAGAATTACACTCATTTTTATCGCCTCCTTATATTTGGACAGAAGTTCAATATAACAGTCGTGAATAAAAAACTGGCAGATGCACAAAATGATTAAGAAGTTCAAATAAAAATGTGTGATTTCATAGGAAATGGAAGGGAACAGATACCAAAACTATCAAAATGTTAAAAATATCGCATGTGATCTAAAATTTTGCTTGTTTGTTTATGATGAGGTCTCTAAAATTGTTACGACGTCTAATAACAAACACATGTCTTTCTATTGCAGCACGTTTCATGTGAAAAACATACTAAATGTACTTTCAATCATTTATTGCAAAGCCCTGCGTATTGCCCTGTGTTACTCCTGTTTAAATTACTATTATTTTGGCTAGTCACAACTCACATTTGCAAGTAAATTTTCAATATTCAATTACTAGTCTGCGTTTTCTGCTAAAACAAGCATGACCCATCATTTGTTAAATAAAGTGAACAGACCCAATCATAACCTTAATAATGTGACTCGACTCATTTTTAACTGTTACAATTTTGCAATGAGAACGTTTAACGCTACAGTAACGGTTCTAGTTAAATCGTTTCCATGTCTCTTGCACACTTCTAGAACATAATATGCTACCAGCGTTTGTCTAAACGTAAGTGAATGCTCTCATAGTTCCTTATTTACTTAATATTGGAGGTAACATTTGAAATTTGGCAAAATGAAAACCCTAGTAATTTTCTTTGAGACATGTAGCATATTTCATCCTTTAATATAGCATTTGCTTATACTTCCTTGCACGAATTCCTCCTGATGTATCCCTAAAATTTTGGTACAGAATCAAAATGAAAATTTTAAGGATTGCAATAGCTTTTTACGTTTTATAATTTATTTTGTATGCAATCCTGATTTAACCCTATATTCTTTACCATCATTATATGTAACATATTGCAAATTCTCATGAATGGTACTTTACATGTAATTCCCGGATTCAAAGTTCGCAGATTACGAACCCTGGTTCAAACGTTTTGACTCCGGGAGAAATGTAAAAAAGCTTGAATGTTTAAAATGATTTATCATAATTTATTGATATGAAAGAAATAAGAACATGTTAAATACTTAGTACGTCAATGAACAAAATGATGTACATTGATGACTTTCGCTGATATTTGAAAAAAATGAACATTCACTTACACATAAATAATTTATATAAAACATGATGCTACACATACCTGCTAAACCGGGTTGTTTTCCATTGATCACAGGAAGATTTTTAAGCGGATACCTAGAAGATTCAATATGATCGTCGTGATTGTTAAAAAATTCATAAGAAGAAGTTCTTGTTCCGTTCATTGATTCTGACTTTTTGGGCGAATACCTATCAGATGGGTTCATATCCCCATTGCAAAGTAATTCCTGAGATGTCGCCACTCTATGATCTTGGTCTTCTTCTTGTTTGGCTAATCATATAAGAATAAATTTCCCAAATTTGTAATTTGAAACTTAATCAATATTAATAATAAATAGAACGTAGTGTTTTTAGGTATTGAAGGCAAAAATATTGGATAAATAATAATAATAATAATAATAATATATTGATTGAATCCTCTCGATAAGCAATGAATTCTAATGATTAAGGATGTTAATACATCGTAACACATTGAAAATATTCAATAACCCATGTAAAATTCGATTTGCATACATGCAATAAAGAATTGGAATAAGAATTTCTTTAGCTACAAATTACACACTATTGAAAAGCTGGAATTCAAACCTAAAATCGTAAGAATAACTTCGCAATTATGATTAAAATATTACATTGGTGAGGTATAGAATACATAGCAATGGTGTATTCGAAATCGTAGGACCTATGTTAAAATTTTTTAGTGTGATAGAGCTTTGTGAATTTTCTATGCTTGGGAATGCGATCCCATTTACTCTAACCTTATAAAAATAACTAATTGTGTATTTACCATAGCAAATACTTCTCGGATATTCTTGGATATATACTTACTCATGCCACTCTGCACGTAGTTCGTTGTTTCAATTCCATCCATACTCACCATCAACATATATTATATGGAACTATCCATCTGCTGTAACTGATATCAAATTAACAGTAATATCAAAAATACCCGGATTCGATAATTAATATTGTTTTTGGCACTAAGACAATAATGTCTGTTTTATCATTGTGAATGGATTTTCGATCAGAAATTTAAGTATATCTCATGCCTATTTATCAGAAACTTCTTCATCAATATTACATTAAATTTAGAGCGAAGGAAGTGGTTAGTTGTAATGCACTTAGATGCTTAAAACATACCGCTGTGAAGTTTCTTGACATTGTTTTGATAGAAACTATTGCACATTATTAATTAAAATGGAATAATTATATTTTTTAACAAAAATTCAAATTAAGGAAACTTGTAATTTTAAGCGAAATGAGCAAAATATAATCATTTTTTTAATACTGAATACACTCTTACCAGTGATATTTCCTAAAAGTTTTCTCAATGATGACTTTAAGGACTTCAAAGATCCTTTCTTCCGGAGAAAAAGTTTCTTTCTTGAAAAAGTGGAGTGTGAACTGATATTATTGTTATATAAACCACTAAGATACAGTTCATAATAGGGTGAACCACCAACAACATTTATGTTACAGCTTTTATTTCGTGGTAATGTCGCTATTCCTAAAGTGTATACATTACAATATTTTTTCTGAATTACATCATAATAAGAAATTAAATGCGCAAAAATAGTCTTCAGCACTATACTAAAGTTAATTCGAACTTTGTGAAATGGAGGAAAATACACTATGCAAACAAACGCGGTATTTTCTCACCTGTATCAGTGGCAGATCGATGTTTATGATAATCGGCACTTCGGTTCCGTGAAATAGGCCGCGGAGGATCATCTATGAGATCTCCCAAAGAACTAGCTCGATTTTGTTTCTTTGAAGAAACTGACATGGAATCTGTTTTATAAATAACGAAATTTTCATAAAAACAACTAAAATGCGAAATTTTTTTATCAAAAATATTATCGACAAAATTTATAATGCAAAATAAATTACAACATTGAAGTTTGCCGCTCTTGTTACAAAACAATGATGAAAAAAAATATTGTGGGTACAATAAAATAAGTCATTTCAAGAAAATATCCCAATCATATATCGAAAGTTAAATTCGGAAAAATTAGAAATTTCAAATTTAAATATCATTACAAAGGGAACGATTTGCTGAAAAATTCAACATGAAGTCTGGAATAACGATATATATTAAATTGCAAGACTAGAAACCCGAAAAAGTTCTTCTTGTCCGGGAAAACAATGAAGCTAGACTTTGAGACGGTTTTATCAATTCCAAAAAGAGAATAAATCTGTCCACATATAATTTGTTATCTGATTGGTAAAATATTCGAATAGCATTTTAAATAAATTAGAAGCGCACTTTTGATGAATTTCGATTTGATCAATAAATTGTAGGAAGCAGGGGTCATGTAACAGACCGGACAGAAGACATGGGCGATAATGTAAAATTTGATAAGGCTAACATGAAAATAGATTTGCGTCCATGATTTTTTTTGCACACGGATTAAAATCTCTCCATGTAATAGACAAAATATAACTAGAAATGAGAATGGAAATTATAACGGATTAAATTAAATTTTTAACTAAAATTAAAATATTTCGAACTAAAATTACAAATGGTAATTCAATCAATTTAATAAATTGGTTATTCTAAATAAAAAAACATTGGATGGAAAACTATCAATTATATCCTAACAATGATGTATTAAAACACTAATCAAATATGAACAAATTATTGACAAATGCAAAAGACTTAAGACAAAGGTACAGAATATAGAATTAACTTGTACATTTATTGATACTATTAAAACTATCCAAATGAAGAATACACATTAATATATTATTCTACACAATACATTTAATTACTGCATTATTGGTGTTAGTAACTAAATCGAAAAGCAGCTAGCCTCTATACATACAATTTTAATGAAAAATGTTACAAGCAATTAGTCTTACAAACGTAAATTGTAAATTTTAATCAATGAAGGTGAAGAATGTAAAAGTAGTTAGCTATATCAAAATAGGGGAATATTGTACCTGTATTTATACTGATCACGACTACGAATTTAAAAAAACAAAAAAGCGATAAAACGAACCCGTCAAAAATGTTTAGTATAGCAACCAATCCTCATATATAGCTAATATCTACAACAAAAGGAAAGATTTTTTGCAAAATTACAAAATAATTCTTCAATGTAAATAATTATTCAATTACAAATTCAAATTTTGTAATTTTTAAAACGACTAAATATTTGGCACAAATTTCTTTGGAAACCATGATGGTAAAAAATTGCCTAAATGCTGATTCAAATGCATTTCAAAATGATGGATACAGCAGCAAGTTTAATATCTTTAGTTGCTGCATTTATATATTATATAATAATTATATATATTTTTAAGCAAACACTAAATCCAGAGCAATTCAGCATATTAATATTGGCAGCTTTAATCTGCAAATTGCATTTTTCAGTGAAACGTTATAAACATCGTTATAGCTATTATTTTATTGAAAATTATACAATTAAACAGCCAAATTATAGAATAAATACTCTAACATTCAAAGATTTCAACTAAAAATGAAAACATTGATTATAAGCAAAATTCGAACTATGTGTACAAAATGCATAAAAATAGAATAAATTTAAATTAGGGAATCTTCCAGGAATAAAACGAATGCATAGCATATCGCCATTTTAGTATATGTACAAAAAATAATCAAAAAATCAATGCATGTAAATAAGAAAAAACGATAATGAAAATGAATTACTTTTCTAACATTTATTTTTATTGTATTTCCAAAAAACTTGTTGGGACAGCCGTATTGTGTGAATTTCAGAATGTCAGACTTCGAAGATAACTATAGACCTGAAAAAGGTGCTTCCGCTCAATATTGAATGGGGGACTTTCACCCAAAATTAAAAATTGTCAGAATGTTACTATATTGCTGAATAATCAATAGAAAAGTCCCTATAGTAGGCGACCAGGGTTTAAAAATTAAATATTTTCAAAGTATTCAGCATTTACATTAACATTTTGTTATGTCAGAGGACTTAATTGAAAATTAGTGATAAAACCCGTCAAATTTGGATGACCTTAGAAACTCATTGAATGTGAACATATAAAAAAACTTTTATAAAAATCCCTGTATGTTGCCCACAATTTCGTGGGAAATTTCTTTAGGTCCTCTGACGTCACAGTAAAAATTAGAGTTTAATACTGAATATCTCAAAGATACATAATATTGAAACCCTGATCCTCTAATATACGAAATTTTTTATTGATTATTTAACTATATAGTAGCATTTTAGCAGTTTTTAATTTTGGGTGAAAGTCCCCCATTATTTAAATATTTCTCACTAATTTGTAACTTTAAATGATTTCATAATTTAGAAAGACGTCGTCGAGGTTCAAGAGAACGCCGCCGAAGTAGAAGCCGTGGCCGATATAGGCGGCATTCGCGCTCGCGAAGTAGATCACCTGTGCATCGCAGATCTGCTAAAATAAGTAGGCGCCGAAAACCATCAATTTATTGGGATGTTCCTCCCGTAGGGTTTGAACATATGAACCCTATGCAGTATAAAGCACTGCAAGGTATAATTACTTTGTTATAAATTATTATAAGTTACTTAGCTTCCGGCCAACTGCCTACAAATAGTTTCCTTACACCGCTTGCAACCCCATCTTTGGACGGTGGATATGTTTCTATGCAGAGTCGGAGATTGTATGTCGGTGGTATTCCTTTTGGAGTTACTGGTGTAAGAATTTCGTTTTTCTACAAATATATATATATATATATATATATATATATAGCAGTTTCAAATTATATGGGCCCTTTATAAAATTTGCCACATATATGGGCCCTTTGTAACACCGAGGGCGCTTTGTAACATTCTATGAAAAAAAATTTCAAAAAATTTTTTTTTCATTTTTTTAAATTTACACAATATTTTGCTAGTGCAATGAGATATCCAAATGTCATTAAAAATAATTCCATGTTTCCTTAAAGGTTTTAAGTAGCCAAACAAAAGCTAGAAATTGAGTCTACAATCAGAAAAAAATTGCTTTTTTTCAATTTGACTCTATATTAACAGTCTGAAACCCTTAAATAAAGAGTGATCTGGGTATATTATAC
>CABFPE010000108.1:85062-97330 GCA_900660155.1 Hofstenia miamia
ATATATATATCTATATGTATATATATATAAATATATATATATATATATATATATATATATAGCAATATATGGATGATATTAAGAATAATTTTTTTATGTTATATAAGCTCAATTAAATTGCAACTATTCTAGTGTTTGAAGAAATTTCAAATCAATGTTTTTTGATTATTTTGTCAAAAGAAATTACTTTTTGATATCAAATTGTTTACCGACATTACGAATGACTAATGACTATATTTCACTTATAAATTCATATGTAATCAGCAAATAGGATATAGTAATAAATGTTTTTATACTATATTAGCCCTAGAGAGAGAACAGAAAGAAATCAACCTTGAAACAATTAGGTTATTTTCCCTATTAAAAAATTGTGATCCACTATACTCTTTACATATAAATACTTTGTAATTATTCAAAATCCAGGTTAAAGTATATACTCATTGGACGGAAGGTATGCCTCCTCACAAAAAATTCCTTAATACATATAAAAAATAATGTGAAATTTTGAAATATTTGAATTTTTTGGGAACATTTAATTTCTAGGAACGTTACTAGAAAGAAGACCTAATTGTATTAACTGATAATTTGTTACAAAAAAATGATTATCAGATATATATTGAAAATATCTGGTGGCCTTAATATCTAACTCATTTGCAGAAAACATGGAATTTATTCTGGTCACAACAAAATAGCATTTTTTCTTTCAGAGCCTCTAGGAAAACTAAATCATTGCAGATACTTCACCAATTTTAAAATTTCTTAAGCTAGCTTGATAAATCTGTGTAAAGTGTAAAAAATATATTTGTGGGACCTATTCTTTCGAAATTTGTAGACATTTTCAATACATGAATTCACATATAAGATCCGCACCCAATGATAAACTATCGCCTACCTGTGTGATATGCGTTTCAAAATGACGTGAATTGCATATTTTGCCTATGTCGATTAAGGTGGGCAAACCCTCATATTTTATTATTTTTGGCATTTTCTCAAAAAAATTGCTTTGAGTGCCTAAAGATTTTACATATAGACTGCACGGATGACTCACAAATTTTTTAGTTTACATGAAAAAGGCCACCGAATTTACCCTATTAAAAATTTACGCCATAGCAACGCGTTTGGGTTCACAAATTTCAAGCGTTTATATTCCAAAGAAGACTTAACGTATGAGTCAGCCAGCTCGACATCTTTTATAATGAGAAATATCAATGAAAACTTTAGGCATGGCGTGTGTAGGTGATAGTTGTGACTCTGAAGGTCGATATGTTGCACGCTATTGTCTTTAACATTCGCTAGTAACTTACAATTTGCAAATTTCTGTGTTTTACATAATTAATAAATATTTGAAAATCTCCTCAGAAAGATTTTTATTTTAAGGAGACATTATTGACGATTTCAATATCTGGCTCAAAATTTTATTAAGAGTAAATTTAAAGAAAATCGAGATGTCAGTGGATAAATCAGATTCTAAGATTTTTAAAAATATATCATTTGTTGGACTCTTATTCTGGTTCTCAGGTTATGATGTTTGTGCCACTATGCAATTAGGCTTTAATTGAGTCATATTGGCTAATTAGCTTAATTAGTGATTTAACGATTTTTTTTATTGCTTATTGTTTTTAATCTAACCCGTTCACAAAATATATTTCCTAATAATTTTCTAAGAATTGAAAAAAAGCTGGAGAGAGAGACTACTTTAAAAGCTTGATATAATCTTAGAAACCAAAATATATAACGCATTTGGTCTTTAAATGTATAACACAGTAACACATCAAGAAAATTAGAAATTAGGTTTTCACTATATCGCATGATATCATTTGCAATGTATTGTTTACCAATATGAGTAAATTTCTTATCATATGCAAAATAAAAAGATAGAAAAATATATTAATCCCAATGCACGAAATTTGGAAAACATTTCAAATGGGTAATATTTATGCAGTAAAATAACAGTCAATTTAAATGTAGTTCAAAATATGAATCTAACCATTAATTTTAATTGTAGTCAATTGTGTTTACGCCATACTTTGCAAGTAATTATTAATTAAAGAGGGGTTCACTGAATATTACTGAGGAATTGAGTGAAATGCTGAAGACAAGACCTAGAAGTCTTCAAAAACTATCTGCACCTGTTTAAACTTTTAAATAAATATATTTATATTAATGTTCCATTCCGTACATAAGTATGGAAGGGCTAAATTTTTGCTTTTATGCTACTTGATTGAAATAATACGTGCTTTACAAATAAAAATGTGATAATTGAAATAGAAGTATAAAGCAGTTATGTTGCTTTTAATAATGAAATTTGGTAAATTGTTGTTTGAAACACAATTTGGGTATTTAAATGCTAGGTTGGAGGAAATCGCTTTTCGTAGTCTTTGTTAGGTTGGCATTGCAAATGATAAAACTTTGCTTTAATCAACACTAACTTCACTTAACATTTTGTATGTAGTCACATTTACATTTCGCAAATTTTTAAATTGTTTGCTTTCAATTGACAATTATTCATAGCCAAATGAAGACTTTTAAATTACCTTTACTTAAATATCATTTAATTGTTAGGTAAACATTTCTCAGAAGGTTCGGTTCTTGTGAATGTTTTTACTGATTATGATCATTTCTTCTTTTCACAGTTTTTGCAGAAGTTTTTTTGTTAATCATACGGTAAAGTAACAGTTTTAGTCTCATTCAAACTCGGTCTCTAGCAGGGAAATGTGGCCAATACTTAATGTTGTTTCAATTAATTGGACATTCATTAACTTTTACAAGAACTTAATGCAAATATATTGAAATGTTGAAAAGGTACCAAATTTATATTTAAGAATTGCTGATTTTCATTTAGCGAAACGCATTTTAGATTGCAATACCTTGTAGTTTATAGCTTTGAATGGAATCATTTTTGAAAATTTATCTCAATTAGTTGTATGGATATAAAAGCGCTTTCTATAATAAAAATATGCCTATTATTTTTTTAATGATTCATAATATTTTTGTTTCCAATTCTTCTATTATTTTGTTAATTTTCATCAATAATTCAATTTAGGTCTATTGTTTTATGTAAACTTCAAAAGTCCCAGAAATAATATCGATATTATTCATGCGTTTGTTCTTTCCTGCTATTCCATTTCCTTAATTAATCGCCTAGCCTCAACTTACATTATTAGCAGATTTTACAACTGTTAATAGCAATTTCATTTGATATTTCTTGAGATGGGTGATTATATGTAGTGTGTTTATATTTCACAAATTTTATTTTGCGTTATTAATATTCGTTATATGTTAATTATTGTTAATTTAGGATCAAATGGTTGATTTTTTTAATCAGAAAATGCATGAACAAGGATTAACTGTAACTAGTGGAAATCCTGTTTTGGCTTGTCAAATTAATTTGGATAAGAATTTTGCATTTCTCGAATTTCGCACTGTTGAGGAAACTACTGGGGCCATGGCTTTCGATGGAATCATTCTTATGGGTCAAGCTTTAAAAATTCGACGACCTAAAGATTATCAACCAACGCCTGGTCATTACGCAGAACAGCAATTAAATATGCCAGGTATTTTATTCACTACTATTAATGATTTGTTTTATTTGAATTCAATACAGTTTTGGGTTGAAATTTCACAAATGTTTATTTAGGTGTCATTTCTACAATTGTGCAAGATAGTGAAAACAAAGTTTTTGTCGGCGGTCTCCCAAATTACTTAACTGAAGATCAGGTAATTTTATCATTGATTATTAATATGACATTTGTAAAGACCTTGATAAGGAGTATTAACTTTTCTGCTATTTCTTTAATATCCATTCAATTCAATCAATTCCAATTTTATAGCTATGTAAAATTTTATCAAGCTCTTTACATTTTGTTATCCTTTATCCAATTTCGCAAAGCTGAATTCAGCAGAATTTGGTATTGGAACAAATTTTACATTGCAAGCCATGATGCAGCAAAACCTCGATCTAAGTTTTAGGTACCCGTTTGTTAGAAGTTTGCCTAAAGAATTTCTTGTCGCATTTTTAGGAAATTCAAGAATATCAAAGAAAATTTATTTTAGGATTTTTTTTAGCATTTTAGGAAAATTTTAGGTGGAAGATAAATTTTAGAAGACATTTTAGGTGTTGGTTTTCGGGCATTTCAGTGCATTATTTGAAATTTATAACTATTAATATAATATAATTTATTTAAAGTTTTTACACACAAAATAATTCTGTTCTTTTTCTGAAGTGGTGTTGTGGGGCTATACCTGCACCTCAAACTACGTCGAGGTTCTGTTGTTGAAACACATGAGGCAAGTACAATTTTTATTTTATATTATATGGTTAGCGTTCTTGACAGCTTAAGCACTTTGATCACAACAAAGTTTGATTTAATGCGATATTTTCTGAAATTATTAGTTGTTGCGATAATTATTGGAGGGGTAGTTATAAATTAAAAAACAGTATTCGTAAATCTACTGTAGCGTACCAAACTATTTTTCTATCGTTTTGAGAGACATGGTAAATCATGTTTCACTAAACTTGGTATGTAAATCTTATTGTATTAGTAGTAAAAGTTTAAATTTTGTGAACTCATAGCTCTGTTTAAATGACAACAGAGATTGGTTAACATTTTGTAACCTATTAATTTCATTATTGTCAACACGTAAAACTTAATATCTTGAGATGAAATTTCCTTGTTTCCTATAAATTGAGTTTCTTTTTTTCTGTAAATTGCTTAAAAATATCTAGTAAATGTTAGAAATGTGATATCGACAGTACAGGCCAATCGTTCACCATTAATATAATGATTTCTTAATCTTGTAAGAGCTTGATAATTTTCGTATATCGGACTTTTAGAATGTTGCCTATGATTTTGATAATCAAATGTGTATACCGTCTTTTACATATATTTAAATATCTATTAAAATTTAATTAGCATTTAATATATCATTTAATCAAGAATATATAACGAAGCTTACTACCAAGACAAACACAAATGAAAAAAAAAATTCTTTCAAGTTATTAATTGGAAACAATGACAATTTAATTGTTTGTTCGCCAAATTTATTGATTCTTTAAATCCTGCTATATTTGACATTAATTGTATTGATGCGGTCCGCGCATAATCTACGATTTTGCACTGAATTCAAAATACTCGACACAAAAGTAAACTGGTTTGCAATTAAATGTCAGTTGGTTACCAGCATTGGTTAGCTGAACGTTTTATTTACGACTAAATAAAACACATGATTTTTGTCATAAACATTTATGAGATGAACTTTAAGGGTATTCCATCTTTATTTACACCTGTTAGGACTGTTCAGTCAGAAAATGAATGTTATCTAGCACAGAATGTTTTAGCAAATCAAATCTCAATAAGTGATTATCCAATATCAGACAATGTGTGTATATCTTTAAATTTTATTTCGTTAATTTTTACGAATTCATTTCCTCTGTTTCATTGCACCTCCTTTTCTCCAATCTTTCCATCTGCAGCGGAAGCAAAGGGCATCTTTTTATTTTACTCGCATGCTAATCAGCCAAATGTTAAATGTTCTGTAATCAGTACTTTATTAAACGAACTTATTATTTCTCACACTATAGTTAGTTCTAATACATTCTAACCGCTTTTCATACAAGGAATTTTAACTGATCTAAACTGTGTCCATCGCTTTATTGCAGATCAGTATTTTCTTAATTTTAAGATTATTATAAACTTCTGTAAAGTGAAATTTTAGTCACTGGAAGAAGATACCTAGGTACGTTATTTTGTAAATTTTTGTGAATTTTCTGTCATTATTTATCAAGTTATGGCTATTTTTTAATTTTTAGCTGATATTAGCTGTCCAACGCTTTATTGCAAGAGATTGAAAATGTGTTTGTTTTGAAATTGAAAATGTTTTTTTAGGTAATAAAACTAAAATTCACTTTGGAATTCTACTTTAATTTACAAAATAACATAATTAATACCACAAATAGAAAAAACAAAACAATAAATTATTGCTAGAGAAATCATTTACTTGTCAACATAACTTCCATTTTTCAAGATGACATTAAACAGTCTGTTGTCAACTGAAGAAGTTAATCCGTGGATTTGAGAACAGGTTATACCAGCAGCAACTTCCTTAATCCTCTTCCAAAGTGCGTCTTTCGATGAAAATTGGACTCCTCCCTCATAAACCTTCCTCTTCAGAATGGACCAGAGTTGTTCAATCGGGTTAAGATCCGGAGAACATGGTGGCCATGTCATGAGATGACCTCCAGTGATGCCGAGGGATCCGAGGAAAGCTGTGGTCGCTTTAGCTGCATGAGACGGGGCATTGTCATGCATGAAAATCAAGTTGCGGCGACGTTCCAATGGAAGGTCATCAAGCCATGGGGACAAATGTTCATCTAAGAACGCAGTATACGACTGGCTTGTCAGCTTGACGCCTTCAGGAACTCGGAAAGGTCCAACAAGTTCATCACCGATTATCCCGGCCCAAAACATGACGCCCCCACCTCCCTGTTGGCGACGGAACCGGTGAGGGGTAGGAGCTCCAAGAGGATTCCAAACTTTGGCCCATCAAGTGTTGCTCTAGCTTCGTCGGTGAAAAGGACAGTTTGAAAGTCCGTTTTCATGTATTTTTTACCCCATTCAACACGCTTTTCCTTATGAGTTTTGTTTAAAACAGGTCTTGCAATGGGCTTAATGTTTTTGGCAATGTCATTTAACACATTACAACGTGTCTGTTTGGACACAGAAGGCACACCAGCCTTATCAAATATGGCAGCGTTGGTGTTGCAAGGCTGTTTCATAATTCGCCGACGAATTTTTCTCAAATCACGAGGGGAAAGTGTCCTTCTTGAGCCCTTGTCTTTTCTTGACTTCGTGTTACGATTTTTCACGAATGAAGACAACGTTCTTCGATCTCTTCCAAGCTCCTTAGCCAGGTCTACGAGAGACTTTCTTTCTGAAAGGCCTGCAACAATTCGGTCCTTTTCAGAAGCTGTTAAACGTCCTTTTTTAGGCATTTTTGAAATCTGCAATAAAGCGTTGGACAGCTAATATCAGCTAAAAATTAAAAAATAGCCATAACTTGATAAATAATGACAGAAATTTCACAAAAATTTACAAAATAACGTACCTAGGTATCTTCTTACAGTGACTAAAATTTCATTTTACAGAAGTTTATAATAATCTTAAAATTAAGAAAATACTGATCTGCAATAAAGCGATGGACACAGTTTAAATATAATTGCAGGAATGATCTAGTAATGATAAAATTTAAAAATCCTTTGTTTAATCCTTTACGTCAATACACTTTTCCCCAAAACATTGGCATTTAAGCTCAGCATAGCTTAGCGATTTTTTAATTGTTTAAGTCAGTTTAATAGTGTAGTATGAAATTTCAGGTATCTGCCGCGAATTTACAATAAGCTGAGGAAATCTTTCAAGGTCATTTTCCATATTGGTGCAATTGACTATATATAAATTCAATACAACATGTGGAGGAATGTAAAAATTGTTTTGTTTTGCTGATATTGTGCATATCAGACAGAGATGCAATCGGATCAAGATTTTTAGAATGGGGTCAATGCTTTGAAAAAAAAACACTGTACATCCGGGTCACTGTGTGAGCAAAAATTTGTATTCAAATTTTGTACTTTTCAAGAATCCTTTTTCACATTCAATTTTTTAAATTATTTTATTGTTGAATACCATTTTTATGCATTAAGCATGACTTCAGATGGAGGCCTACGTTCTCCTCTCCCTTTCACAAATTCATTCGATAATTTCTAGATTGGGTAACACTCAACAACAAACTGGTTTTACCCAACATTTATAATGAGATTCCCCAAAATGAGAAACAAAAGCTGCACACTGCCAACACTGTCAAAAATCACAAAGAAAAATCTGTATAATCTCGGATCACCATCACATTCTGAGAGAAATTGTTCAGCTGCAGGGAAGATTACTCGAAAAAATAGGGCCAGAGCCCATCCATGCACTTTGGAATCGCAATCCGTAGTCTGCATCGCTATTAAATTTAAAATTTCATCTTCTTGATAATTGTTCTTACTTAAATTTTTGTCAACCGGGGGAACAGTGGATCACATTTTCAGCTGGGTCATGATTTGTGATGATATCAGTTGTAATCGAGTTGGGTTGCCCGCAACAAGTTCTGTATGGGTCATTGTCTTGAGCTAAATAAAATGCGTCAATTCAAATCACTAAATAGCAATTATACGTCATGCCTATTTTAGCAAAAAATATGAACTTTCGTAACATATAATATTGGAAGTGGAAATGCAACTTTGAATTATCAGTCAAAATGATGTTATTGTATACTGGAGGGGTACAGTGCAATAGGCGGGGGTTTGCAATAATCGACAATAACTGATTATGTGTAGGGTATGTTTTTCTCGTGAAACTTATTGCAATAGCAAGAAATGTGTTTATTTTAACCATTCTCTTCCAAAAGTGAGCGCCCTAACAGTTTTGGATGCCTTATCATTTCAAAACTAAAAAAATGATTATCGTTTAAAACCGGCTAAGCTAATATTTCTAAACATCAAAGTTACATTTAATGAAAATTTGTTGCTTATATCTTTTTCAGGACTTGGGTCAGAATGTTAATAATTTTATTTGGATCTGTTCGGATTTGGCCAAAGACTAACAATTTTATATTGATCGGGTCAAATATTGACAATTTATATGGGTCAGGTCGTGTCCAATTTTTTCGACTCGTTTACAACTCTGGTGCATATAGGCCAAGGTGGTATGCACAGCCTTACCCCATCAGACATGGAAATTGTTCGAAAATTTCGCCCCAAACCCTTCTGTCAATTTAAATTAAAGCCAGATCGCTCCATTTTAGTAAACTTGTAACAAATTTGTCAATTTTTGCGTTTGCTAGAAACAATAAAATGTAGATTTTGTTTTTTGAACCATTTCTTTATTGCCCCATATCAATCTGTATCCCACCACAAGCACTTAAAAATTCCAAATGTTTTCTTGAAAAAAATCTAAGCGCTTATTAATCACAAACTAATAGAGATATCTCGTCTGAAAACACCAAGATAGAATATTCCTTTTATCACTAACGTACTAAAACGCGACTCAATGGTGATCCATTATTCTTCGCCTTTGCGCAAATTCACTGGTTATTGGGCACTGCGAAATCTGACGTCTGTGCACGGCTTCATTACGGTTTGGTGTTGCGTCTGCAAAACACAAAATAGTTTCAATTAGTACTCACATGGAGCTTAGCCCGGCTTATCGTTTGAACATTAGGTATGGGGAGAATTTGAAGGATAATCTGGTATTTTATGGAAGAAATTGTTAAGATTTTCACGTGCTGCAGGCGCAGGAATAATTTTCTGTCACAAATTTTCACCATAACAGTGGAGAACATTTATTCATATTTTTGTCTATATCCAAGAATTTCCAAAATTGAACGAAAATGTTCCATGGGAAGGATTAAACTCATACTTTTTGAAATGTAGTATATTACATTTAAGGTTGACTAATTTTGTGTACATACACTTTAATCACTTTTTTAAATAGATCATGATTAAATTTTTTCAAAACCTAAAAAATAGGAAATTTGGAGAAAAGTTGTTTAAGTGTTTAACTGAACAGCACCTAAATATTTAATTTTAGCAATATTTGGTAAACGATATAGAATTTTAAATTCAAGCATAAAATCTTTCACAAATTCCATTAAATATTCACATTGTGCTAATTAGCTTAGAAATTTTCATTTGACAATTTTTTTTGTTACGAGTTCTTCAAATTGTATGCATAACAAATAATCCGCCAAATTGAGCGCATTGCATATTCGTTTTTGATATAACTATTCCTGTAACTTCTATATATTGATGAAAAGTTCAATTTTGTCTTTTTGAAAATCAATCCAAGCCACTAAAAATATATTAAAACAAATGTCAATATTTTTTCTGGTTATTGGATTACAAATCTGTCATCCACATTCACTGTCACTTTCTAATCTGATCATGAAGCTGATCATCATCTATAGAACATTCATTGACATCATTAAATTTTTGTATAAGTATTGCTTCAAAGTGGGCCACAAGTTTATAATCGAATTTAATGACCTGATATTTCCAATTACTTTTTTTAAAATATTGGAAAATTTACAATATTTAAGCATACTTCACCAAGGGAATTTTTTGGCTACCCTACTGTATAAGCCTACGCAAAGTTTCTAAATTTGAGAATTTCCAGAATTCTTAGACACTGGATATCTCAGAAGTAAATTGGATTGATGATATAATTCGGAAAGTTCATATTCCATTCGAAATCTTTCCCCATCAGTCATTGCTCAGCTAATATACTGGCTGCAATGTAACAATTAATTTAGTATTTACTTTACTAATATATGAACTTATTTGTTCCATATATCTAAGCAGTAAATCATTTTTTAGCTTTATTTTTTATTTAAAATGCTTGTGCTTAGAAAGTTGATTTTGTTTAAAATTAATTCTAATAACTCAGGTAAATAAAAATTATTACTTGAATTTGCGGATCTTTTATAATTTTGTATAACCATGGATGTATATTAACAATTCTCTTGCATATTTAAGCTAGTAAAGATGTGTTATTGATCGTGTTTCTTCCAATTTCAATGCAAGATACTAGTGTCCAAAAAATTGGATTAAATTATTAACTTACAAGATTAAGAAGTTATTATTTTATAAAGTGCTGTATTTGTATTTTAAAGAATTGGCAAAATTATTTGAATACTTTTCATCACTTACGTATTTTCTCTAAAGTGAAGTTGGCCATCAGTTCAATAGTTTAATAGGGTCACTTTAGATTTGTTTGTTTTTGAAATTTGATAGTTAACGTTGAAAAATATCTTCGACAGTTATGATTATCTCATCCATTTTTCATATGGTTTTAGTCTGTCAAAATTGCGGGTTGCTTAGCGATTTAATCTGCTTTGAGTACAATTCGATTGATTTAAAGGTCTTTTAGTTGTAGAGTGTAGGTCTCTAACTTTTTCAGTGTAGTGTCCGTAATAGTATTTCAAGAATGGTTTTCAAATTGGCTTTGGCAATGGAATATTGTTGTTGTTCAACTATGAAAATTTTTTACGGATATCCTTTAACAAATCCGTTAAAACCTCGCTAATTTGAATATTTGGTTTAAGAAATACTAAAGTTCGCCTTTTAAATGACATTTGCGAGCTTTGATTAATAGACTATTTGACTAACGTATTAGACTAAGCTAAATGAAGTCCAGTACAATGCCATGAATTCTTTAGAACCACCTTGCACCTTTGCATACTTATATCAAGTTTTCAAATTTCTGCCAAATACTTCTCATCTAAAACGTGAATTTCACTGTATTCATAGTTTATCTCTTAAATTTTCATTGGTAAATTAGCTGATACCAGAGAATTCCAGATCGTTCATTTGAACTCCCTGTGACAACTTGCTTAATTCAACAAATATTTTGTAAGTATAAATTCTGTGTTGTACATCTTGTGCGGTAGCGTGGTGCATTTTTACCAGATATATATTTAAGGCCCGTCGCACAATGCCGTTAAGGTAACCTTAACTTAAGCCTTAATGGCAGTGTACGACGGTATTTCTTAAGTTAAGGTTCAAGTCGAGGTGCACATTCTCGTTAAGTTAAGGTTTGTAAACAATCTCATAATTGCAAAAACACGACGCTTGCCTACTTTGAAACACAAATCATGGATCTCTTTGGCTATGCTACAGAGACCCATGCACAAGTGTTTGAATTTGATAGGCATTTGTTAGTTTTTTAGATAAATAGCATTCACAATTATTTAATAAATTTAGTTGAAAATGTACATTAGGTCGGTAGGAACATATATAACCCTTATATCAAATTATATTTGAAAGTTAAATCTAAGCAAAAAACGTATGTTTGTTCAGAACAAATGCTAGTTAAATTACATGTAGTAATTTTTACATATTAGAATCATATACACTAAACGTAGTTGGGCACATTCGAAAAAATACAAATAATTTACAGATAGTCAAAAAACTTTCTAGGAAAATTATAAAATCTCTCAAAATAATTGGACTTTCTCAAATTCAAATTTGAATCTCTGCATGTAGTTAGAATATTGGAAAGGACCCTAAGTAGTGAGGAATGTACTATTGTCGGCAATATCAAATAACTGCCAGCCGGTTTTTACAGTTAAATTTGTAATTGCATTTTGCGAATTTAGAATGTTGCAAATTGTAATACAGCTAAAATTGCACAACGCAAACCTCAAGCAGTTATTGACATCGTAATTATATATATAT
>CABFPE010000108.1:97951-124605 GCA_900660155.1 Hofstenia miamia
TATATATATGCATATTATGCACTGTATGTATACATATATAATGTGCACAAGCTGTAAATAAATAAATATATATATATATATATATATATATATACTTAATAAAATTTCAATTACGAATAGGAAACTTTGATATGGTTTAACATGCAATAAGCACACGAGTTAAAAACTGAATCTATGCTATTGTATAAGTTAATAATTAGACCTAATATATGCATTAATGTTCAATTTTGTACGCAATTTAACTCCTATAATTTCGTATATAACAGTTAGTGTTCAGAATCATGTGGGGAAGGCCATTTTAAAATGGAACTAATGTTAAAATCTGATTGGACTATTGTGCCTATCTAACTGCGCCATCTACCGTAGCAGTTTATCTACTTTCATTTTGCGCTAATGTTTGTATGTATAGTGAGCTATCTCCTAACCGTGCTATAGCAAAACATCTTTGCGCCCTTTTTACAATGTAGGGTAATGTCCTGTAGGGTAACGGTAGTAGTGGACTATTGTGATGAGCAGAGAAATTTGCAGAAAGCGATGCTTAATTAACATAAAAAGGCAAATAATTAAGCAGAAAAATCAAGCTAATAAGTTTGTGACAATATAGCGAAGCAAACACTGTCCCGTAGGGTAGCACAATTTCACTCTCGTTTTAAACATTGTTCAAGCAACATTGCAAAAAAATAAAAATTGACTTAACACTGCACCATTCCTAGATGAAGATATATTTGATAATAATTACACAGCATTATTGGCTTACCCCGGAAACACGCATTCCAATAATTTTGCTTAAGCAATTTCGTCCTGTAGGGTAACGCGGCTTTCCCCATATACATAATTTATTTAATCGTGTAAATTATTTTTCCATTCTACATATTCGATATATATATATATATATATATATATATATATATATATAATTTCTATTTCTCAAAATTTTTACTACAGGAAATAATGTCATTTTACTTAAACAAAGTGCAAAAAAGACTTTTATTCAAAGCGAACTTATATTATAAAACTCTACGTTTTAAAACAATATTTACACTTGTGTGGTGAATGAGACAGCTGGTTTTAACCAATGCAATCACTGGTTTCCTCTAAACGCATTGTTTTTTTTAAACGTGGGCATATGTTATTGACGCTCCTCTATTACAATATAATCGTCATCTGATTGGCATGTTAATTTCTACTGTTTGTTTATGCCAATTTAATAATGAATATACAAATTCTATTTAAATATTGTCGAAATCAGTCAACAAAAAACCTTAACTTAAGAAATTCCCTCGTACACTGCCATTAAGGCTTAAGTTAAGGTTACCTTAACGGCATTGTTCGACGGGCCTTAAATATATATCTGGTAAAAATGCACCACGCTACCGCACAAGATGTACAATACAGAATTTATACTTACAAAATAACTTAACTTAGCAATTAACTTACCTTAACGGCAGTATGCGACGGGGTAAGGCATTGCATTGTCCTATAATTGTGTGCGACATTTTTCTTTAAATGTGTGTGTATACTTCCTCAATTGCTTTTCTGTAGATTTATCCTCAAATGTCATTTGACGTACAAATCCATTTTATGACTTCATGAGTTCCCTAATTAAGTACATAGCGCTTTCTCGTGATAAAATGAAAACTCCAGTATTCCTACACTTGTATATAATTTATAAGCCTATGGGTTTACCTTTAAGCCGTCATGAAAATTAATCGTTTACGAATGACATGTTTTGGGATTTATGCGATTTAGGGGGAATTTTCCTGTTATATTCAATTTCGATTACCCTAATTGAACTGTCTTTAGGAGGGGCAGTTAGGTGCGATTAATAAACCCGTAATCCATTTCACCTCTTGTCTCTATTTTAATTACCGTTCTTATTATGAAAAAATATATTATGAAGATATTTTAAAATTTGTATATTTTGCCAATTCTTTTTTATAATCATAAATGATTTTCTTTACTTACACTTTCTTTTTTTAAGGTAAAGGAACTTTTGCAGACATTTGGACAGTTGAAATCGTTTAATCTTGTGAAAGATCTCGCGACAAATATATCCAAAGGCTATGCATTTTGTGAATACATGGACAGTCAGATTACTGATGAAGCTTGCAAAGCTTTGAATCAAATGAAGCTTGGAGATAAGAAGCTTGTTGTCCAAAGAGCCAGCATCGGTTCGAAAACTACTATGCCACCGATGCCCGTATTATTTTCAATTTCTATGTTTTTAATTTCACAACACATATTTTTAAGCAAAAATCTGCAAAACCGCATTAAGCAACACTAGCAAACGCATTTTATTAGTATCAAAATAGTCCTTTAGTCGACTTCGGCCGCACATATTAAAATCTACTCATTTAATTTTGTTGTTTCTGGAATGCACCATAATCAAAGTTTTCTTGCCTTTTTTCAAATTTCCCTCTAAACTTTAAGTGCAATTTAATAGCGATTGACGATGGCCCTCTGCTATCTAAAATCTTTTGAAAGTCGATCTCTATTGTTGGTTCATTGTTTTTTACTCAATGAAGGTTTGCAGGGAAGGGGATATATTCTTAGCCGAAACATTTGACAAAACATTGAGCCTAATGCTAATGCATCTTTCTAAGCGCATTCTCTTTTATCTTCTCAATACTCAACTATAATTCCTCATCCACAATTTTACTTATTGTACTGTTTAAATTTCGTTTCTTGATTATCAGAGATTGCTTGCAATGTTCCAAAGTTCTCTTTCTCTTTCTACCAGATTAAAGCGTGTGATTGTATTAAGTAGATTGTTTAGATTTAGCAATTGAATTATTTTCTATTGCTTTACATAAGAAGCTCTCAAAAATGGCAGCATCTGTATTAAATATTACTAAGAATATATTATCCCCTTAGAAACAAAAATCAATTTAATACATCGAACCACTCTTTAGAATGCTATTTGTTGTCATTCTGAAATACATATTTCAGAAACCTTGTAAATACAAACAATTATGTAATTACTAAATCAAATATCTAACACATTCTTTTAAATCACAATATAACTAATTTCCTACACAATTGTTTCAATTATTTTAGACACAATCAGTTATGCCACCAGCTCCTGGAGGCAGTGGTGGCGGTCCGACATCAATGCATATAGGAATGCCTACAGAAGTGTTGTGTTTGATGAATATGGTAACAGCAGAAGATTTAGTTGATGACGAAGAATATGAAGGTATTTTAATTTTAAACTACTAATAACTACATTAATTTGTTTCACATCGCGACAAAACTGTTAAATCTATCGACATATTGGGCGATTTATTTCCCCTAGGTTTAGTACACGTGGTTCAGATTTGCAACTGAGACGCCGATTAAGGGCTTTGTTGGCAAGTCGGCCCAGTCATCGGATCATATTTATATAAATTACACTAAGGAACTTATTTCAATAAAGTCATGCATGCCATAAATAGTTTTAATGGTTTCACAATTTTTTATGTTGATTTTCGTTTGTTTCTGCACTAGGGCTCTGTAAATCCATTTGATTTATTTCTAATTCAAATGTGAATATTCAGGCAATGCATTTGTAAATCCGATTTGGCTTACGGAATAACTTCCATAGCAAAACATCTGTTGTTAAAAGTTACTGTGAAAAAGCCACTTTGAAACATGAAAAAAATATCTGTTTATTCTACAATTAAGAATTTAACTGAGAAATGTGATGTAGGTATTTCACACAAAGTTTGAAATAGTATTTTCGTACTCCACCAAAATTTTCTAAACTCTCTACTGTACTGAACCAAGTCAATATTTGTTAACATTAAATTAATATTAATTCTTTGAAATTCGATTTAAATTCAAGTCCAAGTAAGTTTTTGCCAGTAATATTGTGTTTAGTTATAAAATTTCATGAATATTTGCAAATAGAAAAAATTTTTTTAGCTGAAGATTTGGACTTGCTAGTACTTTGCTTCATAAAAAGTATTTTATTATAATGCGAGCTGAAGCATTCGAATGTCAATGAAGTCCAGCGTGATGTGTTGTTCATGTTAATATCTATGCAAGTATACTCTTAACAAAACATTGCAAGCATCAATCTAAATTCTAAAAACGGCTCATTAATTTTACAATTTTAGCGGGTCTCGCCGGATCACTCGGTAAAATGCTATCCGGTTCATACGCGTCACTGCCGGATCACGCTTTTTGATTCTGTTGCAACGCTGATATTGTTAGCACCTTTTCGTTTGGAAACTTTGATTCAAATTGATTTTTCTATGAAATAATTTTAGGAAAGCCAAGAAATGTGTATATTTTTTAATACTGCATTGTTCAATGAACTCTTACATATTAGCTAGTGATTTATAGATGACTGCAACAATGTGTTCTAGACTGGTTCACTTTGAGCAAATATGTGAAAGCATTAAGAATACAGTATGAATTTGTTTTTAAAGTGAACGAGTCGATGCATATATGGTATACACAATTGTAGTTTTTCAATCAAAAAAGGTGGAAAATTGTGACGAAAATTTTTATTGTGTATATGGTCACACGATTTATTTAAGTTGAAGAAAACATTTCCAATAAGAAATCGTGGATTTTCGTTTTAATGTAATTGTAGAGATTAATTTGTTTCATGCGTAATTTATTTAGAAATTTTGGAAGACGTGAAGGAAGAAGCTTCAAAATATGGAGTTGTGAGAAGCATAGAGATTCCTCGACCAGTTAGTGGAGTATCTGGTCCTGGTGTTGGAAAGGTACAGTTTACAAAAAATTTCATTTCGCGAATAGTAGTGTTTGTTTAAATCAATTATATTCCATTATACTAGTACTCCCATTTTCGATTTTAATGAAGTAGTGGGACTTTTCTGTCTTAAATTATTCCTACATGAGGCAATCAAGTTTTGTTTAATCCTACTGTTAGAAATCAGTAGCTTAATATTTTAAGTTTTGTTATATAAAATATAGGTAACATAGGTTTATACTCGATCATGGGTCAGGAAATATTTTTTGGTACCGACCCAATCAATTAATTGGGGCCGGAGTAACTGCCAATAAATTAACCAAGTAATTAAATAAGTTATACCAATTATTTCTGGCTGTATAATATTTCAAAATATCACGAATTCATCATAACAATGTATATAAAATCATAGAAGTAACTACAAGCAACAAATAGCACATACACATAAAATGAGTTCACGTTTAATAAAATATGTGTATTGAAAAGTTCTAATATTCCCACACCTACATCATCACTTTTATCACGATCTCCTTGGCCCATATTCGATTTATTTATAAAAGTAATTGTATCTATAGATTCAAAGGAGTGACTCCACAAAGTGATCTGTGATTTTCATTATTGGGAATTTTTACTACCGTATTCTCAAAGTCAGGAGAGTTTATTATATTCGCATTTGCAGACAAATATTTTTTCATGACTAGATGGATGAAACCTTATCAAATAGTGTTCAATCGTCGGCAAGATTCAACGATTCTCTTTGCAGTGCCTTTATTACTGAGTTCACTTTTGTGAGGATACCATCAGACTCAGCCAAATCATTCGAATCTCTGGCAGATGGTAAGTAATCAAGCAGGTGACATGAGCTTTCCAGCTGCGTTAGGGTGAGGTTTCAGCTGCTGCAAGTAGTGCATTACCATGTCCGCAGTGCTGATGCAACGGGTCACATTTCGCTGTAATGATCTCATTTGCGTGATCTTTTTTGAGCCAGACAACTTCAGAATTTAA
Organism: Hofstenia miamia; assembly: GCA_900660155.1. NCBI lineage: Eukaryota > Metazoa > Xenacoelomorpha > Acoela > Hofsteniidae > Hofstenia > Hofstenia miamia. The sequence goes on from CABFPE010000108.1 coordinate 103,659, forward strand.
GCATGGCGATGAGTCCATTCACCTTGTTTAATATGGCTTCGTGCGGCTCTAGGAATCCAATTTTAATCTGTAAAAGGCACAGCCAATCATGGGCAACTCACAAGCATTACACATTGCAATATTGGTTTCGCAATTATCACCGATAATAGCAATGACATTATTTAGTAATTTACCATAAATGTTCTCCTATGTACAAACATTAAATTCTTTACATACATTGACAATGAACTCAGTTTCGTCCAGAAACGGTGAAAAGGTAAGAAATGTTGTTGCTTACCCAACCTTATTACGAGTGAGGTAGACGGCAAAGATTGCCATGAAATATGTACTGGATTTTGACCGGCCATCTCCAACGATTGAAAACTTGTTTGGCAATTTTTCACTTATTTAAGACTCTACCTCTTTCACAAGTAGCAATATGTACTTCTTGAAAGTCGTTATGTATATTGGCTTCAATGATGTGAACTTTAGTCAAAGAATCTTTAAGGAATTTAAAAGGTTTTAATCCCAAGCACACCCATTCCATCCAATGGTGCATATTATTTCCATATTTTTGCATCAAATATTTCACAAGTGAAGTGGTGATTGACGGTTGGCTTTGGTCGATTGTAATCTGCCTCTTCCAACCAGAGTGTTGGGATTTTATATGATTGAATAGGTTAGACTAACCGGTACCATTTGTCCCAATGATGTTCCGCATATACATACCTATACATCGAGCTTGTTTAAGCAATTCAGAAATATAATTTTTTAAGTTTTATTGCACTAAGCAATTGCTTTTTGCAGTCATAATATTCGAAAGTTGTTTCCATTTGCTTTGTGATTTTATTGAATTTGATACTTAATATTAAATTATCTTCGAAGCGCCATTGCAATCAAATTATGATGCACGAAATGATTTTTGATTTATTAAAATTTATTGAAATTTCTTCGATGGGTTTATGAATTATAAATTTTATTAATTCAATAGTTTTATTTTTACTTAAGTTTTTTTACGTAAGTTTTTTTACGTTTAATTTAGATTTTTGTTGAATATACAAATGTAATGGACTGTCAGCGCGCAATGAGCAGTTTAACGGGTCGTAAGTTTCAACAAAGAACCGTGGTCACCACTTTTTATGAAGTTGATCAGTATCACAGACGAGATTTTTAACATTCATCAATGCACCTGTGCTGTCTTTTACTATGTTTGGCATTTAGATCGAATAATTTATTTGTGTTTAGCTGCGTTTTTTATGCTTAAATGTTAAAGTAACAGTTCTGCACCCAGAACAACGTATTTTCATAAATTAGCTTAAAATCATTTAACAAACGGTTAAATCATTTTTTAATTAAATAGATTAAGCTGATATATTTATTCGAGTTCCATAAATCATCATAAATTTAGTTATTTGAAATTAACGAAATGTAAGAAAATGAGTGAATTCGAATTCTGTGTAATAGTCAAGTAAGGCGTTTATCAATGTTTTATCGTTTAATATATGTATTATTAAGAAATTGGCATAAACTATCCTTGAGGAACATCTTTGTTGACCCTTTCTACATTTGAAAGTCTGTTATTATATTTAGCCATTTGTTTACTGCCAATGAGACTATCAAGCTAATTGATGATGTATTGATTTAAATGTTACATTTTTTAAATTTTCAAATGAAATGTAGTGATCTACATTGTCAAAGGCTTCTTGATATCAATACTGATTAATTTTACATGATAATAATTTCCATTTTGATAGGACTGAATTCAATTTTGTAGTTCAATGATGGCATTTTTTTAATTCATATTGATTTATATGTAAATGACTGTTGTAGATATCTTTAACGTGAATATTAAATACAAGCTTTTCAAAAGTACTTGACCATATGATTGGTCGTAAATTATGCATTTTTGGTTATTTAGTCGTTAGTAATGTAATGCGAATATTTACCTGCGCCAAGGAGGTTATGTTTTTGGTAGCGTTGGTTTGTTTGTCTGCTAGCAACTTTACATAAAAAGTAATAGATGGATTGACCCCAAATTTTCACCAGAAGTGCGTCTCCACCCAAGGGGGAATCCATTACATTTTAGTGCTGATCCGGGGGACACAAGCAGCGTGGCAGAGGTCTGCGTTCTCCGAGTGCTTTTCTAGTTTTTAATAAAACTAACATCCTGTTAATGTTCTTGTGACAGTTTTTTTCTTTACATACTATACTCGATATAGTGTTAGTGATGTAATCTTTTCGATATTTATAACATGAGTTCTAGGCTGTTTGTAGTTCAAATCCTTTGATATATTTGCAAACATTTTGTTGATTGTGTGTACAGTGCATTTGAGTAGACGCCAAGTCCATGCTTAGAAACAGTCGTTTAGTCAGAGTATCTCTAAACTGGCTGGAAAAGCATCCTTTTAAGGGCTATTGTTTGAATCGCTTTCTGCTGATCTCCATTCAGTTCTTTTAACAGTTGTTGATATCTGGATTCGATATTGTTTTTATTTAAAAAATTTTCGCGAGGCATTGGTCAGTGTTATCTTGTCTGATTGTGACAGAATTATGGTCTTCAGGGGTTGCGTAACTTTGCTTGAGAAATTATAATCTTCACAACAAAAATTGGGTCTCTATCCCAAGCCCTAAAAACGTTTTAAGCAATTTTAGTCTGATGCTATTCTCAAGAAGCTTGAAAATGCCTCAATGAATCTTTAAATCTGCGTAAGACCATTTGAGTGGGATGTTCTTCGATAAACACGAATAGACCGCATGACGGAGTGTCGGAGGCCTTAGTGGTTAAGTTTGGCCATTTTTCGACTTTGGAATTCAGTTGTTCACCCCTGTATCTTGCTTCCAGTGGGAAAACTACGCCTTCGCCAAAGTAATGTTTGCCTTGTCAAGGTGTTCCAGCTTAACAATTGCGATTTCCGAGGGTTTGGGAAAGTAAACTAATTCGGTTCACGTTTCTTAAACACCTTCCACCATGATAGGACATGCCAGATCTCTTCTCTACCCGGACATTCGCATAGAATATGCTGTGGACATGGATTTGCGTTGTTATAAACCCGTGGCAGTGTTGCAATGCTGTTCATGTCCATTGCTGCGACATCACATTGTGTGGTACCTTCCTTTGAGAAAATTTCTGTCTCCAATTGAAAGTCTGGCTGGGTTACCATAAACATTTTGTAGGAAGCATGCAAAGGTTGTACACAAATAGTTGACATTGTTGAGCAAGCTTGCAGTTTAACCTGTTAAAGGCATTGTCTGAATCCACAAGTAAGATTGCTTCGCCGCTGTCACTTTTGTAGACATCCGTCATAGCGCGAATAGCTGCATTTGTATCATCTTAGTGGCCTGCTGCTGTCTGAAGTGGACCACAAGATTCTATGATGCCATTCTTTAAAATCTGAAGGACTTCATTTGTCGTTAACTGTCAAAATATTTTTCCAATTCCAAAAGGTCTGGGCTAGGATTCCTGTGGGTTGTGTTAATGCGACTTGTAGTGTAAGGAGATAAGTGAATATGCTCTAAACGTTCGCCAGCAAGCCTTCTTGACAGAAGTGCAAGAGCATTGTATAAATTATCAGAATACGGAAGATGTCAAAATTCATATAGCTCCAAGACAGTCTAACCCGCTGGATCCTGCTTCTCCAGAGCAACGCAGTGCTACTAAATCATCTCTAAAATAGGAAGTGTTATTCTGCTAGTGTCATTTTACAGAAAATTTACACGTTGCCAATGATAATGTCAGAATCATTCTTTACATCTAATTTTAGACTAAAGCGTATAAAAATCTTTGTGAAAAACATTGTTTTGGACTGTAATTTGAATGGGAAACACCACTAGTTCAATTGATCTACAAGATTAATATTTCGTGGCGTTAGTACAAAAGTGAGGACATCAAACTGATTAAATCCCATTTTTTATGTTTTTGGAATTGGTGGGAAATTAAAGTGAATTTTTTTATTGTGTATATTTTAAACATAAATTAAAATTCTACACTATATGCATATGAATACAGGGTCCCGCAGGTAAATTGGGACTTTTTTATGTTCATTGAAATTTCCTGATTTAAAGGATATAAGAGACAAATGATCATTTTAACATTTATTTTTGTGATCTATACGATTTATTGTACATAATCATTCTATATGATCACCCTTTGCTTTAATAATTTTGGAGATTCTCTGGCGAAACGTTGAACAACTCCTCTTCACTTCATTGGCATCAAGATCATGGAATGCTCTTTGAATGGATGTCTTTAGGGAGTTAATATTAGGGTGAGGCTTAGTGTTAGACCTTCCTTCAATCACGCTGAACAGCCAATAGTCACACACATTCAGGTCTGGTGAGCTACTAGGCCAAATGTCTTTTGGTACAAACAAGGGCAGTTTCTTCTTAAGATAATCTTGCACTGTCTTAGCTCCATGGGCTGGTGCAGAGTCTTGAATGAGCATGACTTTATTAACATCATAGTGTTGACTAATCCAGGGCAGCAAAACATCATTCAAGATCTTTAAATACTCTGCTGTGTTAATCTTAAGTCCAGCTTCGATAAAATGAGGAGGCATCACTTTGCCATCACTTGCCACGGCTGCAAAGACCATCACAGAAGCAGGATTTTTGCTCTGCATCACAGGAGGAACTTCAGAAGGGTCACAGGCAATAACTCTTGTGTTCTGACGGTTCGCAACTTCGTCCACAATGAATTTTTTCTCATCAACAAAAATGCGAACATGTCCTCCTTTGTTCTTGAGATGATTGAGAAGTTTTGGACATCTATCAAGTCTGATGGCTCTTGAGCGAGCAGTGAGGAGGTTGCGACGTCTCCTGACGTAAGATGTCATTCCCAAGTCTTCATTGACAGCTCTGCTGATGGTCCTGTGGCTGACATTGCGTTTTTTTGCCAGTTTTGCCATCGACTGAGTTGGGTCTGCCTTTATCGATCTTTTTAGTCCTGCCAGAAAGGTTTTAGTTCTCTTGCGGTCACTTCGAGGTCTGTGACGACTTCGTGCAACCTTACCCTCAGAATCAAAGTTGGCCACAACTCGATAAACTGTTGTTTTTGCGTACCCAGTGCTCTTAATAATATCTGATGGAGAGTTCCCAGCACGTCTTAATTCGCATATAGTTATTCTTTGAGATTGTTCTGCCATTATTGACGAAACCAGTCTAAATCTCTTTATTATAACTTATAGAATATAGTTTTGAGATTACCTGAAAAAAGTTATATCATCATTAATGGAATAGTTTAAAAAATATAAGCATTATAAAATAGTCCCAATTTACCTGCGGGACCCTGTAATGATATTGTTAACAAATTTAATGAATTAAGGAACTATAGATGATGTACTTTTATTGAGCCACGAGTCTATTTTGTCTGAACTTAAAAATTTATTGATATTGGAAAATATTGTCGGTCATAATGAAAAAAGCTACTCAATATTTTAAAAAGAAATAAATTAAACCAAACAAGCAGCTATTATGTTAAATGTTTAAGCAAAAATTTAGCGAATAAAGAACCTATAACAAGCACAGACATTTCAAATAATATTCACGATATTCTTAAAGAAGTTTAAGATACTAAGGGTTTTCCTAACATTTGCTTGTGAATCTAAAGCTGATGTTGGTTATTAAAAATAATATCCGGAAAAATAAGTCTTAGATTTGTGAGTACAAAAAGATTGCACCTAAGCGAAAAATTCTAAATGTACCGAGTTATTTGTTAGAAAACTTAAATGCAACTGAAATCAAAGAAAAATATTAGTTGAAAACCCAAACTTGCAAGATTTGTTTTTGGTTTAAGTGATTTAATGTTTGAAATATTATTTACTAAGATTAGCAGATACAGCAAAACCAATTATTTTCGTCAATGTATCCCCAAAAGTACGGAAATTCTTGCTTGGCAACAGCATATATATTTGGTCTTCAGATGTGTAAGGTCATTGAACATTTTCAGGCACATATTTGTTCTGACAGTGGAATGTATGGACACTCAAGAAATAAGTGTTTAAAAAATTGTGTGTGCATGTTCTGTGCATAAAATCACATATATACAAATTGTCCAAATAAGAACAATCCTTGAAAACATAAATGTGTAAATTGACGCACTTAAAATGTAATCGTTATACTTCTTCGAAAGATTTTCTTATTTATTTGTCCAACATTAAGTTGATAATGCAGAAAACAAACTGATCACTGACTAACACAATTAGAAAACGTACATCTTCAAGATCGTTACCTAATTAACTCCTTTTATACCAAGTGAGGCATGTCAAAGTAACTATTTATAATTATTCACCTTCCTCAAAACTAGAAACTCCAAGGATTTTATTACTTAATTGATATTCCCAAATATTTAGATATAATAATAGACAATAAGCTTAAATTGAACTACCATAATCATTCCATACTAAAAAAATTTCAATTGGCATTAAGAGTGTATTTCAATTTAAAATATGATTGTTAACGCTAAGATAAAAAAAATGCTGATTAATGCATTGGTTATGAGTTATTGTAGATATTGCTGTGCTAATGGAACGGACAGCTCAATATCTAAAAAATTCTATTCTCAAATTGATGGGCAAACAAAGGATGTACCAGTAAAAACTTAAATAATCACAAAACGAATATTTCATATTCCACTCGATGTTTTTCCCTCATCGAACTCTGGAACATTATTAACATACATATGCCGTATGATAGAGTAGAATTTCTTTATTTAGCAGTAATTTAGTAAATGAACGAACTTCTACAATAGGGAAAATAAAATTTAAATCGTTTTATTGAAAAATTCATTTATAAATTCTGCAATAGAACTCTGTAACAATCTTTCAATTAAAGTTAGACAATTGAAAGAAAAATGTAAATTTAAATCTGAAATTGGTGCATATCTGACTTCAAACTATATTGCAGAAATTGGTAAATCAGCATGGAAAGGATACAAATTTCATAAGGAATGACAAGTGCTAGCAATTGTCTGATCAATACTATCTTAATTATATCTATTTTTGTATTATATCTATTTTTATTGCATTTTGTTGTTCTATTCCTTATTCTTTGTTAGTTCATTTGTTTATTAATTTAATATGACAGTTATTGTAGTAGTATCAGCAATAGTTGCATGTAAGTTACAACTGCTACACTAATATAGATTTCTTCATATGAAATAGATGTCTATATAGTTAGTGAAACTTGATTTGACTGAAATTTCTGAAAGTTCTCAACTGGTTGGATATTTTTGTTTTAGAAAAAATCGGGAAATTTCGAATAAAAGGCACAGAGTTGGTAGTGTATGTATTTGCTAAAAGCAATATTGAAAGTAGTGTCATAGTATTTGCAGAAGCAATTAATATAGAATTATTGTGGATCAAAATACTGTTAAATAACAAGTAAATGTATATTGCCGGATTGTACAATCCACCAAATTTACCGGTTGCTAAGAAAAATGAAGTGCGAAATTGTACCTCTGGTTCCATAGAAAACTTAATTTTGTTACCAGGCCTTTTTTATTATTGGCGGTGACTTTAATTTTCGTCACTCCTCAAATTAAATATTCATTGAGAAAAAAAAGAAATTAATACGTAAAAAAAAATTTCGTAGAGCTAATGAAATGTTTGAAAGAATTAATAATGAAATAAGTGTTTCAAGGAAAAATTGAAAAATATGGTAGCCTTCTGTAAATCAACTTCTAAAACGCAATACACTATCAAAGATAAATAAAGACTTTATGCAAATGAAATCAAAAAAGTGCTAAGTAATATATCAAATGATTTGAATTACAGTCTAGAACTCCTAGTATATATAGTGAAGAGATTCCATCCCTAACAATGCATAAAGCATATGCATTGAAAAACGTCAAAAGAAACGGATACGACGAAATGCCATATTGGTTTATTAAAAAAGTTTTCGTATATATTTACACCAATAGTCTAATTTATATTTGAGGATTCTCTAACAACTACTAAATTCTAGAAAATTTGGGAAACTGCTATTATAACACCAATTCCAAAATCACAACCACCTAAAATGCATAATTTAAAACCAATTAGCACCACTCTACTGTTAAGAACTTTTGAAAAACTTGTATTAAACATTCATACCAAAGATATCTACAATAGTCATTTAAATATAAATCAGCATGGAGGCTGAATAAATAGAACAACAAAACAGAATTCAGTCATATAAAATGGAAATTATGATGATGTAAGATTAGACAGCCTTGATATCAAGAAAGCCTTTGACAATGTAAATAACTACATTTTATTTGAAAAGTTAAGCAATATAACACATTTAAATCCGTACATCATTAATTGGCTTGATAGTTTCACTGGTAATAGAAAAAAATGGTTAAATATAATAACATATAACAGCCTTTCGGATATGGAAAAGACCAACAAAGGTGTTTCTTAAGGTTCCGTTTGTGGCCAATTTCTGTTCATATATGTATTGATTCTTTAAATTGTGAATCTTTATATATTACAAATGGTTCTATTATAATATATGCTGATGATACATTGATTTGTCTTCCACCTCTAGAAAATTTAGACTTTATTAAACAAATTTGAAGTTAATTATAGAAAGTCACTGGAAATGATTATACCATTAAAGATAAAATTTGTTGATAATATATCTAAAATTGATTGCTATTCCTCAGTAACAACAATGAAATATCTTGTATATAACATAAATAAGCTTTCATTTATTGCTCAAGTTTATGAAAGATCAATGAGAAATTTCTATATATTATTAAAAGTAAAAAGATTTTCGAATCAATATGAATCTGAAATTTTATTTAATTCTGTAGTTAATTCTATTATAATTTGCAACATACAAGTATATGCAAGTGAATCAGACACATCCTTAACTAAGCTTAACAGCATATACAAGAAAGTGTTTAAATATAAACTTATTACTAAAGAATTAAATATTTTTAACATCATTAATGGAAAACACAAAGCATTACATCAACACATCGAAGACTCTCAAAAACATCCACTAAAACAATTCATTAGCAAAAGAACTGAATACGCTACATCAAAATTAAGAAAAACAGACCACCGAAATTATACTCATCATAGACCATCTTTCCTGATCGATATTTCTCCTATTATTAATTATTTTTTTTTAGTTTGTAATGTAGTTTACCGTATTGTAAGCTAAAAATAAAGCTTATTATTATTTTATATATATATTAGGGGGTATTCCAAAATTTATTTTTTTGGACTTTAGTGTGGGATGGTTGTCAAAAAAAATAATTTTAATACTAAAATTGTTCAGATTTATTAAATTACTTCATGCCCTTTCTTAATTTAAATATTACTAAGAGGGTTAAATAAGCAGTGTAAATTGCGTCTGTTATTGTTTAAGGAAAATATAGAATTTAATTACAAAGTTACCTTAATATTGTTATTTGTAAGCCAAATCGGGAGGACAGCTGTTCCCACACCTCTCCTAACCCCTCTTCACCCCCTATTATATCCCCATTTTCAAAAGCCATTTAAGCTTTATGTAAATAATTTTAACAAAGACAATCAAATATAATTCGACTTGCAAAGTCATCGTCAGCTTTACAAATAATTCCCTCTAATTTTTACTTGATTTTATAATAATATTATATTTCGCTAAATCTTAATTATTGGTAGCAATAGTTTATGGATGTAATCACCTTTTGTATTTATACTTGGTTGAAATGATCTAATTAGAATGCTTTCAGTGATTTTAAGATATTTTGAATCAGTATTCTTTAAAATTTCACTTTAAATAAATAGTAGTTGATGCAATTTCACAGCATTACATTTAAAACTGGCATTCTTTATTGTTTATAAAAGAGGTCAGCACAGAATAACCGTGCAATCTCAAAATGGAGAGGGCATGACGTTTTTTACGTTTAGTATTGTTCTTTTTTATTAATGAGCATATTTTATAATTTTCCACGTTTGGGACCACAGCTTTTGCAAATTTACAAAAAAAAACCTATTTTGGGAATAGCCTTAATATATATATATATAGAATGGTTGTTCATATCTATTTTAACAATTAAGCACTTGATATTTTTCAATAATATAGTTGAGACGTTTGCAAATTCGTAAATTTATCTACATAAACAAGTACTAAAAAGCATAAATATTTTCAATGAAATATCATCAGTTTCCATAGTTGATTGAAATTCAAATGATTTTTGGTAGTACAAGTTTCTCAAACGTAAGATTTCTTATATAAGGATTTCCACTACATCGTTTAATTTCATCAACTGGAGTATATGTAAGATCAATTTTTTCAATATTTTTTGATGAGCTCATAGACCCTAAATTCATTTGCATCTGAAGATTGTAGTCATTGCTAACACTAGCATCTTCGATTGCTAACTCAGATATTTCCATTGCAATATTTTTAAACCTCTCTTTATAATTGCTGTTTTCTAAAGCATGCAGATGTAAGTCCAATAAAGTCGGTTTTTTCTTTCTGTATTCTGTTAATCCCTTATGTGACTTTTTATCGCTAGAATCAGACAGCGATTTTCTTCCATCAAGTGTAGCTTTTGCAGTTTGAGCTCTGCTTGCAGGACTTCTTTTCTGAAATATAAATTTCATGAATACTTGTATGTCATAGGAAATATGAAGGAATCTAAGTATATTACGAAATACCACTGTACTAAATAACCAACCAAATACAAAAATGCCACTGAAGGCATTGCTAAGTGAAAAAATACTTGCAAATCAATCTTAAATTCATGAGAATCAATTTTGCATTTGTGGTATAAACTTTAATATAAAATTAGTTAAACTAAATTTTACTTTCATTTCGATCTATTATGCAACTTATTTTTAACTACACACAATTGTGAATCTACCGACACAAAATCTTTTTACATTATTGACATAGGATGACTTTCTAAAATAACTAGTTACAGAACTTAAGTTGGTTGTGACTCATATCTTATTGAAGCTATGCCATAATTCGAAAATTTAGGAAGAATAAAATTTTTAGAAATAATGTAAATGTCAAACAAACTTTTCAAAGTGTGAAGTTGAGTTTTGTTAATGTAGCATAGATTTAATTTTGTAGTGAGTCAAACGAATGCTTTTTTTTATATCATGAGCAGGAGCTATTCAGATAGCGTAAAATGATAAATGGAAATTTTAAATTAGGTCAAAACTACAATAATTTATCTCTAACTTCCATTCATATTTTAAAAATATGATTACAATGATTTGAAGTGTTATTGTATTGTTTACAGAAACAATTGTAATTTACTAAATAGCATATTTTAATTACATCAGTGAAACTTGCACTTTGTTTAAAATAACTTATTATGTATTTTGAATTTTCACACAATGAATTGCAAAAAAAATTCATTTGTTTTAGTAAAAAAGTTGCATAGCAATCCATAGAATAGCTACTTTATGTAATGTACATAACTATTCCATTTCTAAGAGTGAATATATTTAATTTCATAACACATGGTTAACAATAATCGAATTAGTTTATTTTCAATATATTATATATTAAGAACAAATGGTTTTTTAGATATATGAGGAACACAATGGGTTAGATCAGCGTTAACACTAAAGCTTGGTTAATCCATTTTTGTAACATGGGGGTTGCTTCCGCCACTGTGAACTTTTTTTAAGTATAAGCTTTTTGAACACTCTGATATGTCTGTGCTTTCCTGACTTTTACTTTTGTAAATTGAAAAACATTCTAACTAAATTTGAAGCATTTTCACCCAGCCGTTTTCTTGCTATAGGACTTTGTCAGCAATATTTTCAAAATTTTTATTTTGCCAAGTTGTGTTTTCACATTTCGACATTTTATATCTGTTGTTTGTCAACTCACAAAGATTATAAAACCTAGCCTATTGAAGGACTTCAAAAGTTCAAAAAATCACAAATTTAAAATGGTGACATCATCGGCACATTGACGTCATTAACTATCCAATGGCCTCATGTAGCGGAAGGATTGTTTTACAACGTACAAAAATGCATACAAAAATTTTTATTGAGAAATAGGCGGCCGAATGAACCCCATGTGGTTTCAATAGACAAAAATATCCTGTAGCAAATAGAGTTAAATTAAAATGTCGAGATAGTGGACAATTAGAAGAATGAGATTTAGGAACTTTTGAATTTTATATGTGTCTAGCTGCTAAAAAATGGTCTTTAAACCGATCCTATGAACAGATTTGTCGCAGTATTCTACATAGCTTACAAATTTTGCTTTTTGGAGCATTCAAAATAGCCTTCATAAAATGCTTAGGAATGCTCCACCATTCAGGCAGTAATTTTTAAATTTAAACTAGTTGCTGTATCAAGCAGAATATAATTTACTTTACCTTTGAAAATACTATAAATCTTTTTCAACTGTTTTAAGATGTCAAGATTTATAATATAGTTAGAATTGTTATCTAAAATTTACTGAATTCTTCACATGTTTTTGTCGAATTTGGGAAACTGATGTAGATGGTCTCATTTCGACAGTGCCAAAGTTATTGGTTGCTAGCATAACAGATGCTCGTCTTTCTAACATCGATGTATAGGAGTCGTCTTTGGCTTCACCAATAGATGTGTTGAACCCTTCTCTTTCTCTAGATCGTAAGTTTATTTCCATTTCTTTATCTCCAATAATTTTAGCATGCACCATTAGAGACCTAAGTAGTTGACAATTCCCATTTGTAATATAAATTTGAATATAATATGAAATTTATTAAACCACTTTAAAGTTGTCATTAAGAACAGCAAAGATTAACAGAATAACATGAAGAGTACCCCACATTAGCTACGCCACTGATTGCTGTTATAAAAATCAACATAAACAATATCAAGGATGAAACGAATATTATGCAATTACATATATTCATCTTAGTATGTTCATTAATATAAACAATCAGTGCGTTCTATTTCACCGCAGGTTGGATCTAAAAGTTGTAATATATTTGCTTTCGGTTCTTTACTGTAACGTAGACATCTATGAATAACAGTAATTTTCAGCTAAGCATTCTAGAGTATATTACAATACAAATGTAACAATAAATCAAATGAAACAAAAGCTAATTTTACAAGTCAATTATTTGATGTGAACGCATCGTTCTGTAACATCCAATTGAGCGAATTTGATGGTGTTAACACAAAAGAGACTACCATTTGTCACATCCAAATATTTATGATGCGATGAACCTCTATGCTAATCATATAAACTTTTCTAACGTCTCATTGAACAAGACATTAAAGACAAGCATTTTGTTTACAAGTAATGACCTGATTGTTCTAATATATTAATCCGAAATGTTCCAAGTTTACCCTAATAACGGCTCGTTATAAATCTAATTAATAGTGTCCCATAAGATGGATTCTGAGAATGCAAATAGCATGTTGATTGAAGATTCCAATATAGCTATTGCTAAATCCGACACTACAATGCCTCAATTGAACATCTTCCAAGATTTTTTTTCGTATTTACAGGCATACGATATATTATGTTATAATTCCCAGATTATTTCCAATAAAATGTCTCAATGAACTTAAGCAACGACTTAGTTAATTGAATTAACTATACATATATTTAGGAATCATTCAGATATTAGCTGAAACATATTTTTTAAACGACAATAATAATTCATAAAAAACAATATATATTTTTGAAAACGATAATTATATTACATTTAATTCTTTAATAAACACAATGTATAAAGGAGGATTTCGTACCATTTTAGACGATTTTGAAAATTTCTGTATGCAATTTTCTGTTCTGCTCGAATTCTTGAGATTACGAACTGTTCTCGCTTTGTAAGAAATTCTTTATCACGATTCAATAGCATTTCTAGTTTTGCATTGACGTAGTATACCATTGGACTTCTCTCTGATCCCATTTTGTAAAGAATGATAGTATTAGTAAATGACGTTTTGCCAAAGTTCTGTCCGATAAAATTACCGTTAAAGAGCAAAATCTCACACGCTTAAAGTTTTATTGGTGTAATGTTTGACGAGAGATATTCATAAAATATATATGTTAAATTTTGCTGCGCATATGTTAGTACTGGTAAATAACTAGTGCTAAACATATTAGATTAGCATATATTTTACTTAACCCGAAACAACCCATGTAATTTTTTCTATAATAATTTCTTAACGCTCATAACTTACTATGCATTAAGGATATCTAAAATCTGAAAACCTCTGGATAGAAACGAATTTTGAAGCTGGGCATGGCGCGCCTGCACCATTTTCAGAAAAAAATATTTGACCGTAGTTGTCGCTGCCATGCGATTTAGTCTGCTTTATTATCTGAACACTACAGGGTTAGAATAGCTGGGAATCGAGGCTCCTATAAAATTGTTTTCTTACTCAATGTACCAGTATACTGATTGAATTCATACGTGATGCATTTAATTTATAAATCTTTAATGTATATATATATATCTATATATATATATATATTTCCCATTGTTGTATTTATAAAATGCCGACGACTTCAGAAATATTGGAGTAGCATCTTCCTAAAAGGCTTTTTGTTAATTGTTGACGTGCGTTTGATATTTTATGAAGAATATTCTCTCAGTAGTGAACAATTGGGTATAATCATTATGCTTAAGAAAAGCAATGCAAAGAAAACAACACATTTTGTGTTCAACAGTACATCATGTTAAGCACCGTTGAGTCGTTCCCCTATTTGCTTGATGGGAAAAACGTGAGACACTCTATGTTGAATGAAAAGCTTAATTTTTGTTGAGGTGTTGAGGGTGAGAGTTATAGTTTTGAAAAATTCTGAGGAAAAAAAGTTTTACAACCATATTAGCTTCCTTTGAATGTCAAAAGAATCAAAATCTTGTTATTATTCAGAACTTAGACTTAGTTGTTCACTGCTTGGAGCATCTGATGCTGTTAGCAACTCAAGTTGACTGACAGGGGACCCATTATGGTGTATTTACATATATACTGCTCTATTAAAATTAGCTATGTAGGAAGAAAGTAGAACCACATGCAATTCAAAGTAATATAAATGTGTAAAATTTAGAGGTTTACCACTTAGGCAGGAACTTTAAGTATGAGAAGCATTTGAAAGCCTTAGCAAAAATGCATTGAAAAATGTTAGTAAATTCATGTACTTCAAACACAGGAATTATTTTTCTCAGAAATTTTCATTATAACGAGGAAGCACATTTATTCATAAATTTGTCCAAATTACAGACATCTAAACTTCCTAATAGGATTGGAGAAAATTGTTTGAGAATGTGGACAAAACGATTTGTGCATTTAAGTCACGATAGGATATTTAGGATTAAAGGAATCTCGGTATATAAATTTCATCTCAAGTCATTTCAACTATGTCTCTTCATACTTAGCCCATATATAAACCAAAAATTTCAGGTACAACTAAATTTGGCTATCAAAGTAGCAGTAAATAATCTTAGATTTAATAAGATTAATGAATACAGAAAAATCTCAAACGTATTTCTAATTTCCACAGTGCTGTATGTATATAAATGTCCTAACGACGTTCTTCAAAGTAATTTACAACACTTTCCTATATAGTAAAAATGATTTTTTTACTGCAAAAAAAATTAATAAGCAAAGAAAGAACAAATATAGTTGAACCAATTAGGTATAAAAAGCGAATAATGAAAAACTAATTTCTAAACACAGCTATAGATAGCAAATAGATTAAAAAACCTTAAGTTTGATATTAAAAAATAAATTTATACGCATAATATAAAAGGACTGAAATTGCGATTTTATAAATTTTACAATCCTGATTACTCTATTAATTGAAACTAACATCCCATAGCCCAAGTTTAACATTATTATTTGCAAATACTTCTTGTTTTTTTATTTTATTTTGTTTTGAATTTCTTTTATTGACGTTTTCAGAAATGTTATCAGCATTCTATTATTTTTCAATTTCTGAATATACATTTTTCTTCTTCAAAATATGTTACCTATCAATGCTCTGAAAAAGGATACTTATTCAATTGTAAGAGATTTTCAGCATTATTGGACAACACCATTAGAGTATGTTGTTACTAAGAATTGCCCGAATACTTCTTAAAAAACTTTCGAATATTCGTAGTAAGAGTGTATTTGTGAGATTCTATTTTCTTTATTTTTTAGTAATTATAAATAACAATAGCCGTGAACTAAAACATTAAGTATATCAATAGCAAGTCAGTCTACGTAGTGAAGGCCATTACCATTGCTCTGTTATTGTCACTGAGTCTTGAACTAACAGACAAAAAATTTGAAGTAATGAATGTTTAGAAAAATCATATATAGACATTTTTCACACAAATACACAATTTATGTAAATTTGAGAAATTGAAAAAAAATTGGGGGCTGAGATAAGATAAGAGAATCTTTATTCAGATAAATGTTAACAATTAAATAACTGATAATTTATCTGAATAGCGTCATTAAATTCACAAAAATACATATATACAATGCACATAAATTACAAAAAAAAATCTTGCAGGCTATGGATAAATTACTATAGTGTTATTTTAATAACGAGTTATAATATAGTCATTGTTATAAAATTGGTGTTTTAGCCATGATTTTCCAGCAATATATTTTTGCTTAAGCAAGATTGTTAAATGCTGTTTAAAAGATTTCAATTTTTAAAATTTTTTTAATTTCTTTAGGTAGTGAATTCCAGGTTCGAATGGCAACATTAATGAAGGATTTCTTTAAAACGTTTTTCTTATACATAACACATGTAAAAAGCTTTGATCTTGAATTCTGTTTATGAGTAAATCCCGGGATTTTAATCGTATTATAAGGTGGTAGATTTCTGATTAGCTTGAAGAATGTCAGAAGGGTATTCAATATAACCAGTTGTTTTGGAAAAAGAATTGACCTAGAAGTGTACTGTTTGGTTTTCGATGAGTTTTTCGTTGTGATATTTAATGCCCATCTTAATTGAATATCAAGTTTTTAATTAAGGTGACTAATGATGAAAGCATGGAAGAATTGAATTTGGTGGTAATTGCCTAACTACTAGTGTCATACTTTTTATACCTATAGCTAATTTTCTAAATATTAAATTCACGTGACTTTGAGTCAATAGTTACTCCTAGGTACTTGAAAGTGTCCACAATAGGAACATTAATATTATTTACATTTAAAGTCACTGCAGAAACTTTTATTCGGCTGCAAAATACAAAATTCTGTTTTAGCTTCATTAATATTTAACTTGTGCATACAAAAGTATTTTGACAATTTGTTACAATTCAATTCTAAGTATTCCGCTGCTAGGTGCATTGAGAATTATCGCTGAAAATGCAAGTGTCATCCTCATATTGGATTAAGTTGCAATTAGTTATAGAATGCATGTCATTTACATAAATACTAAAAAGAAGAGGACCTAGAATCGTACCTTGAGGCACCCCATTGTAAACCGGTAACCATTCCGAAAAATATCATTTAATTTAACTCTTTGGAATCTTTGATTGAGATAACAAGCAATCATGCGTCAATTATTTTTTTCCATATTTTATGTTGGATGAAGATAACAGGGCGGCTTTAGAAAATAGTTGTCCTCTTTCAAAGTTATCAAGGGAAGCCAATTTTCTTATAAAAATAGTAATCTTGTTATTAATTAATTACGGGTTAAATAAACAGTTTAAGAATTATAACGATGGATGTAGAAATAATTTAACCATTTTATATTTGACAAAATGAATTTTTTCTTTCTCAAAATGTTTTTAAGAATAACGTAAATAAATGCAAAATTATCAGGAGACTTTAGTAAGCCATCAATAAAAATAATCATAATATATCTTAGCAAATATCGATTTGCAATTTTTCGTCAATTTTTTGGACAGAATTAATTGCTAAGTACGCATTGATTATTATAGTAACTGAAATTAGAAGCAGGTGCTTTATTTTAAACATTAAGCATACAAACTGGTGAGATGAATCACATAGTCGATGCCAACTAGCTAGCACATTGCTAGCGACTAATTAGTAAGTCGTTTTCTAAATATACATAAAAACTGAAGCTATGTATATCTTCCCTGTGTATTCTATGTCCAAAAGTGGCTATGTTTATGCAAATGATTTATATATAAAGGACCAGCTTCAAAATTTTGATAGTAATTTTTGATATAAAGAATTGCTCAAACGCTTAATCATAAATTTGGCTTTTGAGTGTACTTTTTCATATGAATTTTATCCTCAAATTTATTTTTTCATAATAAATACAAAAATTATGCACAAGATTTAAAGCTTCTCGTATCTAGAAAATATTTTTGTTTGGTAATTGCAATATTACAGAATTAAGAAAATGAACTTCTTTCATGTACAGTATAAATTAGGATCTCAGTGCACAAAGAATTGAATACGAAACCATCTTTGAATGCCGCATTGCCATGAGAAAAATTATAATTTTCAGATATTTGAGATTTTCTAACAATGAGCCATACAATGAAATGCAATAATTGCTGGTAAAATTTACTAAAGGCAAAATATTTATTATTCTCAATTTTTCAATTGTAGTAATTCAATTTACATAATTTTTTAGGTGATTGAAATTTCATTGCTTTGTTTAAGTGTGATTTCTTAGCAATTGAATTTTTAGAATGAGTACATCAAAGGATTATACATTTCAAGAACCTAAGTGGGCTCTTAAGGTAGGGGAGATTTAATGTTCTTATAACACTTTCTTTCCCTAGAAAACTCTGTTTGTACCTCCAACATCAAATGCTCATGCTAGACCAGAAGATCTGTTCAAGTTAAATGAAATTGGTAAGAAGAATATAAATTTAATTTCAGGTCTAGCCATTTTAGATAAACAGAACGTATTTCTTAGTAAGTAATGTCAGTTAGTAATCCCAAAATCCTTCATTGCAGGAACTTAATTGCTTTACTAATGATTCCTTAAAAATTAAGATACAAGCAGTTCCTGCGTTTAACAGAATCTGTCATAATATCCATTGTCATTACCACGTGAAATAACGTTTATTAGATAGTGCTTATACATAGATTAATGTTTCAAATACTAATTTGTAAATCATTTACTTACCTACTATATTCTTCATTTGGTTTAATTTAAATGTGTGGAAACTGTAATATAAATTTTTTAAAGGCTAAAGGCTAGAAAGATACTATATACCGATTATATTGTTACTACAATACTCATTAGAACAACCTGAATAAAAACATCGCTGTTTGAAAATATTTTATAATTTATTTAAGAAATGAGTGGATTTGTAATTCATGACACATTCAAAACCTTGATTATATCTTTCCATTTATAGGTAAATGCTAATAGTTATCCTTGTTATTTGAAACACTGAAGTCGTAAAGGAAGAAAATACGTTTTTAACTTTCTATTGAAAAAGTTTTGCTTAATAAATGTAAGGTAATACTAATGGACTTTCTCTGAAATGTTATGCCAATAAATTATTAAATACTTTATGAACAGATCTTAGTGCCTTTATAGAATTACATGTATTCAAATTTGAACTTTCCACAAAACCTATTGAAAAAAATATTGAAATTTTGCTTTAATCAAATATTTTTTGATATTCAACATTGATTTTAGTTCGATTTCACAACAGCTCTATCCAATAAACTAATTTTAAAAGTTATAAATCACTAAGGGATTGGCAGTATTCATAATTTTTAGAAATTGGCTTAATAATATTTAAGGGTTATGTATATATGTAGCTATATAAATCAAGTTAATTCAATCTATAAATAAACTGCCTATAATATGAAAAAATAATATTACGAAAAATTTCGTCAACTATCTGCTAAGACACTATTAAGAAATGGTAATGTAATTTATTCCCTTTCTAGCAAGATATTGTAGCAACAGTTACTGATAATCTTAGTAATTTCTTCTGCCAAAAACATTAAAAAAATATATCATTTAAACTCAGAAGCAGCTCTTACAACACAATTCCTTTACATGTATATTAACGTTTCGATGACAGCTGCCATCACTTAAAAATTTGTTCTCCGGATCCTCACTCCATCTAAATAAGTGCTTGATTGATATCATTTTGAAATTTGCGTTAACGGTGCCTGTTAAGTACCATATAATTTTGTACTTATAATATTTAGTTTCTGTATCTGGAAACTTGACAGAACAGCCAACCACAACTGAAAAAAGAACGAGTCTTCTATAATTGGGTATTTCAATATTTTTTAACAAATTATGTTTTGTTAGATATAAGTTCATGTCCAAACCGCCTAAGAGAACCCAAAAAGCCAATTACTCAATGTTAGGTGCATTAGCATTTTAATAATTCTAAATAATATATATTTTTTTGCAACATTGACACTGCACTTACCATGAACGAAAAAGGGCTAGACCACTTTAAATTAAACTTGGCCATGTTATATAAAATATAATAAGTAGCACTGAATATCTAAAAGGCATTTGTGAGTACGAGTAATAAATTGTTTAATTGCAAATGTTTTAAAATTTATCAAATTTCGGTGTTATTCAAAACGCACATCAAAAGGACAATACATATAAAAAAACCCTCATATTACTTTAGTATGTTCTAGGCCCTCAGTCTTGGACGTTTTTTGAATTTCTTTAGCCCTTTGCCTAAATAATGATAATACAGAAGAAATTATTGCAGACTTATGTATTTTAATATCAAACTCGAGTAGTTAGTTATAAAATTACTTTGTTTTATCAGCATTACTTTATCATTTTATTCATTATATAGAAATGGAGTTGACAAGCTAATTTTCAGAAAATTCAAAAAATTTGGTACCAAAATTTCCTCAACATTTTAAATACAACTTGTCGTTTTCCAGTTGCCGTATTGATGCTATAAATTTGTCGTTTAATTTTAGATAATAAATATTACTGCGTCATTCGTTTCCAATAAAATTCATTGTTTATCACATAAAAGGTATAACAAATCGTGCTTCATTTATTCGGTCACGATTCAGGGATATTTACAATAGAGATGCTATACACTTTGTTCAGTATCACTTCACTATTATATATAATATATATATATATATAT
>CABFPE010000108.1:132132-149227 GCA_900660155.1 Hofstenia miamia
TATATATATATATTTTGTAGCCGATTTTTCATGTATTTCAGTCTTTATGAATGTATAATGACACACGTTAAGGATGTAATGATTAATTACTAAATTAAACATGTACATTCATTGTTCTTATTTCATCTCTATTTTTTGGATTATTTTGTTCAAAACGCATTTAGAATACATTTTATTAATATTTATAAAAATAACATGTCAAATAATATTTTTAAGATAATTTTTGAAATAATGTTGTTGAGCAATCTTTCATAAAGAAATAGGGATTGATAATGTCAGGTGCAGAGAATATTGTACAGAAATTTGACATTGAATTTTGAATGCAAACTATTTGAACTTACATTTACTTTTTGCATTCTTGCTTTGCTCTGTCGATTGCAATTGCTTGGACTTCAATACGTTTCGTTTACTGTTTATGTCACTCAGAGAAGAAGATCTTTGCTTGCTCGTCCCCCAGTAAAATCCATTTGCTGGTGGCTTATTTAATTGTGCTCTCAATGAAGAAGAGTTTTCATAACTCTTAAAACTTCATTAGTAGAAATAATATTAGGTTAAATAGATTTGATATTAATATCTTAAAACCCCATCACTTACATTTGACGGAGGTGCTATTGATGAATCAAGAATTTCTTGAAGAGTTGACCATCCATAGTAAATACTTTTCTTCCCCCTTTTGTTTTCGTACTTTGGTAATAGTTCTTCACGAGACTTTATTTCCTGAGTTCTCTGTCTGAGTTCACCATATATCGTTTGCCTACTTCTTGAAGGGGGTGGAATGTTATCTGACAATTCATCTCTTGCATTAGCCTAGCAGGTTCAGAAATAAATTTAATTGAATATGTTTGTATTGAAACTAGTCTTACTTTATAGCAGACATTAAACGACACTGTCATTCGATTTCCATTAAAATATATGAAAAAAATATATATTACAAAATCTTAATTTGCTTAAATTGGAGGTTGCAGACTTATAATTAAATTTAATGTCGCTCTCAATAATTAACTTTTTTCTCAATTTCATGAATTTTGTTTAGTTTTAACAATTCAACAAGTTGAGCAAAACGAAAGTAAGTTTTTATGATTTGTTGTTGAATACCGAAAGTAGGGCAAATTGCAACAACACATTTAGAATTTGCAAATAAATTTTTAAACACAAAAATATTGTATTGAGTTAACGGTTTTAGTGAAATTCTTGTTAGGTACTTATTTACCAACGCCTACTAAATGAATATTTTAATAGTTAGAATAGTTGACTATCTTAAATATATCAAATGAAAGAATATACTACATGCAGTAAGTAAAGAGGTGGGTTTAGCTGATCATGCAAGTCAATGAAACTTAAATTTTTTACTAAATGCAAAGCAAGCTTGCGCCTTTGAATATGTTGCCTTACCTAGTATACTTAAACTTATATTTCAGTTTACTCACTATGTTAATTTTTCAAAAAAAATTGCAACCATTAATAATTGTGTTCTGTATGCTCCTGATGCATAACATCAACTACAGTCCATCCCATCTCGTTTCCGCACTAGTTTTTCTTATATTCAATAACGAATTTTGTATGTTTGTCACATGTCTAGTTGTACATAAAGAGTGTTGTTCACAAATACACAACCATATAGGATCATGTGAAGAACCCATAAATTACCTTGCATTAAATTTTTTTAATATTATGCACATAAAAGATGAACTTATTTTAAATGCTGCCGTTCATATTTGTTAAATGCATTGTATACATAACTGTAAAGTTTACCCTCAAAGATTGTAGTCTTAATTGTTTGTCTTCTTGCCAACACTTTTCTAAAAAAATTTTTTAAATAAAAAGGAAATTTGAAAACAAAAAGCTTCACTTAATAACAAAAACAAAAACCCAAGATATTACGGGAAAATATGTAAATAAGTATTTTTCAAGATTTTATATCTCAAATATTTGTAGTAAAAGTTGAAATTGTGTGCTGATTTTTGATAACAATTAATACCTGATGTTTAATTCTGTGCTTCCAGCATATGAGTTCAACTTTTACTACAAAAATATATGTATAACTTAATAATAAAACGTCATGAAAATAAGATGACAGAAGCAATATGCATTTAAATTAAAGAGACTCATCAATCAAGTTTAAATATATTATGATGATCTAAGTCACTTAACGAAAATTTGGAAACATTTCTTACCAATATTTGAAAATGACAACAATGTTTATCGAAATCTGTGACAATAAAGTTATTTCAAAAATAAAAAAAAATATATATAGATAAATATTTCTTTTTTTATATGTATTTTTTTGTATATGTATTCATATATATATAAATTAATATTTATATTATTATATATATATTATTTAATTACAAATAATCCTAATTGTATATGTCAGGTGTGAATGATGCTCGTTTTTTATTAAGCATGGATGCAAGGAATTCACTGGAATGATGTAAATAAATCTTAGTATCTTTGAATACAATACCTAATTGATACATTTTTATAAGCCCGTTGTCATAAATTCTTTGAAATTCAAAAGTACCGGCCTATAACTCACGAGGAGCAATTCTCTAATAGATTTTGCATTTTTACAACAAATTAAAGTTAACTATCATATATTAACAGAAAAAATATAAAAGTTTTACAACGAGAGAATATGAATGTCTACGAAGTTTAAGGTAGCGATTTTGAAGATATTTTCATTCTTATATTTTGTTAAGATTTTAAGTAGACAAATCTATATTTTTACATTTCTAAATATAGTTTGTGCATAAATATCACTGGAATCAAGTTTTATTTTCAATATCAGTACATTGATCTATTAACTTAACTATTGAAAACCTCTTTGTGACTTCTTGGTCACAATGCACTACAAAACTGTCGTTATTTATAACAATAAAATCGTCAATCCTTACTTCACAGAACAGCTGCGTCATCAAACTCCAGTTTGTAACACTCCAAACCTTAATCCAACCGTCGATTGACCCTGTCAATAAAGTTTGTCCATTTTGAAGCAGCTGCAATGCACTGATTGAAGATTCATGGGCATCAACTTTAATAAAATTTTGTTTACTGTCCTTTAAATCTGAAATGTTCCAAATGCCAATGGCACCATTTAAGAACCCTCCAATTAATTGTTGATCATTTCTTAAAATAAAAATATTTACTGTTGAATTGAACTTTTCCAACGAATGATACCAATATATATTGCCACTTTCAGAATGCCAACAGTTTATCATTGGATAATTGTCACTTTGATCCTTAACACAAGAAATTAACCAGTTTTTTAATAGTATATGGGCCTGTACTTGAGTCTCCTGCATTTTATACTTTGAAATCTTTCTACCATTCTTGGCATCGTACATTTCTAGGTATATAGTGTTGTCCCATGAGTTTGTAAAAAAACATATTAAACGGTTATTATCATTACTGCACTTCATTCGTGAGATTTCACCAAACTCTGAATGAGTAATTTCAAAAAGAACAATTTTTTCAACTTTTTCATAACTCATATTCCATATAGCAATACGCCCAGAGTTTGAGCTTACCTAAACTTCAAAATTATAATATATATATCTATATATATATATATATATATATATATATATAGGGGTGTTACATAAGTTTTTGGACAACCAACCTAAAGTTAAGTGTCTTAACATGTAGAAGAGAACAACTAACTACTAAATTATGTGCTAACAGCTTGAACTTACCATTCAATTCGAATACTTTTTCTGATTTTCGGGGGCGATAAAGCCATTTTTCGAAGATCATCGTCAACAAATAAATAAGTTAAAATGTCTCACGATGTCAAGAACGCCATTGAAAGCCTAAATTTGTTTATCGGACATTGGCAAGACAATCGCAATCCTTTTTTGGTAGTAAACCTCCTCCGTGGTACAAAATGGGAACTGAATAGATGAACATTACTTCTATAATGTTTAGTTGATTTGTATAAAAACTAATGTGACAAACTTTGATATTCAATACAGCTGTACGTACTTGTCAAATTTCTATATCGAAGGTATTTATACATCTATGGCAAAAAATTTCAATTTTTCGAAAAAAAATTAGATATAAAATCCATGCTATCTTACATTCATTTTGACATACTTAAAACAAAAATTATAAATACTGATATATTTATGCTAAGTGCTTGAAATTGCAATCACTTCTTAAAATTGCCATCTAATGTGTGTATGTGCTATAATAAATGTATATAGCTTACGTGAGAATTATAAGTAATATAAAGCTTTGAGCTTTTGCTGATGCAGCCCACTTTTAAGGGAAATTGAAGAGTGAACAAGCAGCTGTCTTGCCGCACACTGTAAAGATGTATCTTCCAGTTAAAAATCAACGCAATGCGAGGAGATTCTGCGTTGCTTGGTTGTAAAACTACTGCATCAACATGCGTTTCTGACAATTTCGAATTTTCCAATTTAATCTGACGGAATTCTGTTGCACCATCACATTCCTAATCAAAATAATTTATGTTATTTAATATACATTTCTGTTTTAGCTGTAAATAAATAAACATACATACAGTGAAGAATCAACAGGGGTAATACCCTCCCAGAGAAACGTTATTATCCCCCGGAGGAAATGCCCTACGGGTCACAGAAGGATCCACACCTGATATAAGCTGCATTCATTATCGTTAATATTCATTTGAGAATGAAAATTCATGAGAGCATGTCTAGGCGGTCCTAAAAAAATTCGAACAGAGGCGTCTCAAACTTTTTTAACAAAATTATTTTTTGAAGTCTCTTCTTTTCCAAAGATAACATATTGGTAATAGCATGTTCTAAACAAGTTGTAGCAATTTGGCATAAGGATTTGAAAAACCATGTACTATAAAATGAATCTTCACATGCTACTAATATGTATCAATTCATTTCAACTCTATTCCATGCTATGATTTAGCCGCACTCCTTTAGGTAAAACCTGCACCATTGGAATTTCAATGCTAGATTCTCCACTGCATGCATATACCAAATCATTTATATTAGCAGGTTATTAACATTCGTCCCCTTAATTAAATATTCCTATTTGCAAAGTATTTATATATGATGATAAAATTAATGAAAATTATCACCCGTATAAAAGATAATATTGCATGCATTGAACATAAATCCTACCCAAATTCTGAATCCAGACTTAGCGCTTCCTGTAATAATAAAATCTTTCTGTTCATATTGAAAAGACTTTATTACATCAATTTGAGTTCTCGGGGAACCTAGCTGAAGATCATCTATGCAGTTTGGCATAACGTAATTCAAAATGTTTGGATTATCTCCACAGTTGTGTTTTATAATGCGAATAGCAGTTTCTTCTTCATCACAATCAACAAGATGCTAAATTGTAGCTATAGTAACTTAGATTACCCTATGAAATTTAGTTCTTCTTGTACATGTATAGTTAATGTGTAAATAGTTTAAGTCTAAAAAATGAACATTTATTAAACATTTGATAATTTCAACTTATTACATTCTACTTTTTCAAAAATTCCTATTAATCGCGAAATTGAACAACGGACTCCAGTGATTCAATCTGAGAATGATTCTACTCTCATATTTCAAAGGCGTAAGCTAACAAAATTGTTTTAATATTATGTTTCTTGCACCCATCACTTGCACTTTCTAATAACAAGAAACCTGACACTCTCCTGGACTGCAATGCAACTAAGTATGCAATTCACTCGATTGATCAAATGGCTAGCGGCAGCATTTTTAAAATTCTTAGCTTGGCTGTTGCTGTTGTTAATGAATGGCGCTTATTAGGAATTCACCGACCCTAAGCTCTCCACGTGAGACCAGACTTGTAAACGAGCCGAGCAGAGCTTGGATATAAAACGAGCTCAAACAACCCCTTTTTAAGCCAAACATATTTCTAGTTCTGCTTATCAATTTGATTATGCAGATTTTGCATATTTTTTCAATCAATACACCTGTCAAATAATCTTATTTTACAATTTTTGTTAAATAATAGGAAGAGCTGTGTGAAATATTCTGAGAAAACAATAGTTTTAAAAAAATTTTCGAGTTAAATCGAGCTTCAGTGAAGGGTTCCATGTCTTGAGCCGAGCCAAAAATACTCAAAAGTAAAACGAGCCGAGCTTAAATTATCTCTCGTCTTTGTGAGAGTTTTTGTTGATTTATATTATTGAGCGTTACACCTAGGAAAATTCCACTTGTTGCCATAGTTTTGCCAAATACAAATTTGCCAATGAAACGAAAGAAATTTCAGCACTTTGTTGACAAACTAAGGATGCGTGCTGCATTTGTTTATGACCTGCTGTGGGAGTTGCTCACATACTCAAGCGTTGCAAGTTAACAATAATTACTGGAAATGTGAATTATATTTTCTTCTCTTTTGTAATTTGTAATAATTCATTATCTTTTTGTAATTATTAATGGGAAAATAATCACAGACATTAGAAGTGGGATTTCTTATTGCTAAATTAAACCACCCCGTAAAAACAACAGCATTTGTCACAGTGAATATGAAAAAAGCTTTGATTCTACATTTTAGACATAGTATTTATATGCATTTTGATAATTGGGAAACTTAATTTGTTTTTAATTAAGAGGCTGAATGTCACGATATTCATAGTTAAATATAAATGACCAAGTTTTATTAGAACATAGTTTTAAAAATAGGAAGTTTAGTTACTGTATGATTTGGATTATAACTGAATTCTTTATAGTTACCTTGTTTGCAACTGGACGATAAATCGCAGCAATGTTCCAAACTTTGACATCTCCATTAGATAAACCAGCTGCAAAATATGAGAATCGCCCGAAGCTGGCGATACACGTGATCTCCGAACTTATTGCATTAAATGAATAGAGACAGGAACCTTTCTCACAATTATATAAAGAAACAGAGCGTTGATCGGAGTTATCAGCGACTAAGCAAAAGTTCCCATTGGGTGAAATCTCTGCATCAATCACTCGAGATTCTGTTGAATTTTCATTTGCAAGTTTAATATATATCTCGCTTTTTGCTATGTCGAATATCACAACTCCTGGATTAGCATCTCCACAGACCACATACTTTTCATTGAGTGATACTTTCATCACTGCCATCCAGCGGTTGCTGTCAAATGCTTGTTGGGTAAGAACTCTGCACTTTTTTAAATCAACTATTGCGATTGCATTAATCCCGATCCCAAGGACAGCCAGAGATCCATGATTACAAGAATATATTCGAGTAACCGCTCCCTTAATCCCTCTAATTTGGGATTTGGCCTCCTTATCAGTGCGAAGTCTTAGTAGACACTCATCATTGTGATCTCCGCCTATTATAATAGTCTTTTGGTTAAGAAGATCCTCCACTACATTGGCAGTTATGTTAACCTCAAAGGATTTCGCAACTGCTAAATTTTGCGTTCTCAGTTGAACTATTCGAGAATTTTCTCTTTGACTTGAACGACTAACTGCTACATATAAATATTTTGAATCTTTCGAAAATGCAATAAATTTTTGCCCTGGAATTACTGGTCGAGTTGCAATTACTTCAGAACTGTGCAAATCATAGAGACAAATGTTGGCGCAATCCTTATTTTTCGGGTTTCTGTTAGAATTGACCATTAAGGCAAGCTTGCTATCAGGAGAAACTATTAAGGATTGTGCTTCAACATCAATACTCCAAAGAACTTCTTGAGATTCAACGTCAAATCTTGTAATTGCAGCTTTTGAGCGTGATAGCATACAAGCTGAAGATTGACCACTTTCACAATTTTTCAGTTCTAGTAATGTACCAAGATTCAAATTGTATGTTTGCCGCATATAACCACAGCATGGTGATAAAATTTGATGCTTTGGTCGCAATAAATATCCATTGTGATTTTCCAGGAAAGACTTGCAATTTTCTAAGAAATGTGTAAATGCTGTGGGGATGAATTTATCAAGTTTTAACAAGAAATATAATGCAAGTTGTTCAGGCATTGAAATCGGAAATGTCTTGGCCAATCCTTGTATCAGATCAATCATTATTGCGTACAAGAGATTATTCCTAAGCATTGCTTTTCTATACTCTGCTATCAAAGAAAAACTACCAAATCTGCAAATACTATTATGAATATAAACAAAATTGTGTAAGCATTTCTCCTTTAATCCTATAAAGTCATTCACACTAAGTAAAAGCGAAGGCAATATTTCAGAGGTTCGAAACTGAATATTTGAGGATAAAGAAAAATCTGCGCAATACTTGACATATTCAACGCCTGAATCACCAAATTTGTATATAATTGGTTCTTGGAGTGCATGTTTGCTTAAGAGATACTTAGCAGCAGCCTTGTGCACTTCATTTAAGATCTGTGCTGGTCTCGGCTGAAAGAATAGTTTTTCTAATGAATTTCTGAAATTTTTATGAGGAGACTTCACTAGCAAAAAACCCCGATGAAATTCAAACTTTAAGGCGCAGTTAAGATTAGAAAGACAAGTAGCGATGTAGGAGTCTCTTGATTGTAATATACCACTGTATGAAGAAGGCGGTTGAGAATAACTGTTAATTAGTACATCATCAATATACGACAGAACGGTCTTTATTTCAATTAATGATACGCCTTTCTGAAACTTGTGAACTAGTGCCAGGATATACATCATTATTGGTGGTGATTTCTTGATGATGTTATTAATATAATTAGTGCACGCTTGATTGAAATGCTTGAAAAGTTCTTCAGTATTACTTGCATCAAAGGAATGTTTCCAGTCTTTCACTTCTTCAAGAATGTACTTGATGGAGCTGCTGCATTTATTATTTGAAATAACCTTTCCTAAATTCTCCATTTGGAATTCCGACAAGACCCTCGCATTTTTGCCTAATCGGAAATGAATGGAGTTCAAAACTATTTCCATAGGTAACTCGTCTATTTTGAGAATTCGTGCGGAGTTAACAGATAAAAGAAGAATTGGTAAGTAATCGGAATTTGTTGTCATTATAATAGATGCAAAACTTGATAACTTTTTAGGTACCCAGTGAAAGTCAAAAACATTTCTCGCTTTTTTCAAATTTTCTACTCCATCAATAAGAATGTACAAATTGCGCGTTGCAGTAAGTGGTAATCTCTTCACAATGGAGATCAAATATTGAGTTAAAGAGGATAATGTGCTAAGACTGCGAACAGTTTTACATAAATCCGGAGTTAACATCTTAAAAAGGTATAGGATTTCTAAAATAATTCCTACTAACAACTCCAAACAATCTTGACTTTTTATAGAAGAGCCTATAAATCTCAGAATGTACAAATTTTCATTGTTTTTGTCATTTAAAATATAGGGGAGCATTGACACTAATGTCGATTTTCCACAGCCTTCTTCACCAACAATATATAAAGTGCTTCCCCTATGCGGCATCATTAATGAACAGCATGCATCCCAAACATCTTTTCTTTCAATGCAAAACGCAGACAGCTCTTTGCCTTTACGTAAGTGAATATATTTTTCATTTTCAATATCTATGGAAGTGATTGACAAAGTTGAAACTTCGATGCTACTTTTCACAGTCTCTATAAATGAATCATTGAGTGCCTGCATGTAGAGTGCATGTTCTTCAACAGTCTCGGGATCTACTCCACACTAAACAAAATATTTCAACATTCATTTTCAAGGTTACTATAAAAACAGTAAATTTAAATTATGATATTTTCAAAAAAAACGTACAGCCTTATCCCAAGCAACTGATTTGTTGATGAAATATTTCGAAATTATTTCATTAGCAACATCTTTTTTCAATGATGTTAATAGCCGCTGTCTCTGGAAATCGATTTTGTCATTTTCATCAAGGTCGTAAAATTTCTGCAAAATATCAATATTGCCTAAAAAGATAATTTAGCCGGCATAAAGTTATTTTCACAATGAATTTTTTTGCAGTTATTGAAGACACACAACGCTAACCACGTTAGAACAAAGACGGTTAAAAAGTAACCATGTCGAACCCTACTTTATTTTCTGATGATAATTATAACTATAATGTAAGACGTGACTTGCCTTTAATGCTGCCGGTGAAATCTCTTTTGAAAACAATCATTTTGCCATCAAAATTTTTGCTTCTGGAAAGTGCTAAGGCATGTTGAATTTCAGTCGAAAGTACTAAATAGATTAGTACTGAATATAAGCAATGATTTGCATTTACTGGTATTTATTATGGAAAGAATAACTGCATTTCTCATAGATAGAGTTAGCCACAAATTAATTGATATCGACTTAAAGAGCTCTTTAATATTTCGTAAAAAGATATTATGTCGGTAAAGATAGTTATTATATTATTGAGAAATAATACCATTTAGAGTTTCTAATTAGTGAGAACTACTTTTGACAATTCAAAGTGCTTCAAAATTAAATTAAATTTTGTGGTTTATTTCCATTTATTTTTGTATGAAGCATATACCTGATTTGCAGAATCTATCTCGTTGTTCTTCAGTAAAATGGCCCAATTTAAAAGCAGTGAGTGCAGCTGTTTGAAAGGCATTTGATAGTTGTTTGTTTACAAGTTCATTGAGTTCATCAAAAGTACAATTTGATAAAGGAGGTTGCAGCGTTCCCTAAATGCGCTTTGCATTCAATACATATTTCAGAGAAGGGAAAACAGTGTACATGACTTAGACGCATTGTTTAGGATATCAAAATGTAAGTATCCACAAATGAGTAGCCAATTTAGTTTACTAGGGCTTTGCTAACTGCCTGTATCTATTAGAAAAAAGCAATAAATTGAGAACATGACAAAAAAATTATAAACAAAATTTTAGTTTCAGCACATCTACCGAAAATAAAAATGTGTACGCGTAACAAAGCGATTTCTAATTATTATTCAGCAATTACTATACAATTTTTTTCATGAATATCCGGAAGTGACTTGAAAAATGTAAAGTGGTTGTCAACATTTTCAAAAAATTATCTTCAAGAATATTAAAAAATTTGTAATTCTTGGGACATGGAGAAATCTCTTAGTGAGTGTGTCCCCATTTGATTGTAAACATTTGTAGTTGAAAGTAAAAATTATTTTCTATGAAAATGCAAATTCTTAAAAACATTTCGTCTTTACAACTGTTCAGAGAATAAAGAGGTCTCAAATTAATGACAGTAAAATCGTCTTTATAGCTATTTCTCTGTATATAAGCAATCCAAAACCCGTCAAGTGGTGTGTCGTGCTCTGGGACCTGGACCAGGAGCCTTTTTAAATGATAAATGGAAGAAGAGACAATTCTCTATCTTTAGTGATTTTACTTGTAAGCCGATTAAAAATCTTTTGACTAAACCAGCTGACATTTTAAAAGCACATCTTGGAAGTACTCTGTCAAGAACAGTACATTTCAGATTTATTTTATATATATAATGTGATTTTAATTAAAGCGATTTTACTTCTGCTGCTTAACCTTATAACATTGTCCTTAACTTAATCAAATTCATGCAAACCTGCTTTAATTCATTGCACAGTGTTTAAGAAACTAACTTAAGGTTTTCTTTTGAAGATATACACAAAGATCTAGCATAAATGTTAGGATGTCCCAAAAAACTCGACCTTATCTGATTTTTCAAAATTTACGTTTTGGTGAAAAAACCCCTGTGAAAATATTTTTGAAGAACAACATCATTTTTAACCGCATAACATAGCCTTTTGGCTGACAAATGCATTGAATTGTGTATGAAATGGAGCCTAGTTTCTTGCATTTCTGTTGTAGTACTATATATTTATAATAGTGTGTACTAAGGTCGTGACTTGACATGTCCACACAGCCAAGAGAAGCAACAAGGGCGATCGACATCCACCCACCCCAAAGTTTTAAGAACTATAATTAGTTTTAAGGTTGGGGGAAAATATTATGTTGGCTCTAGCGCAATTCAGATTTTATTAAATTTTTCAACCAATTATATATGTTTGTTCGCATATCTTACTTTTAAAATGCATCAAATTATTTCGGATTTTTATTTGGATATGTTTATGGCAGACTTGTCAACGAGCCGAGCCGAGCCGAGCTTGAGCACAGTATTTGATATACAACGAGCCCAAAACGAGCCTAGTTTAAGCAAAGCAAGCTTATAGTTCTGCTTGTTAATATAATTATGTTGATTTTTCTTATTTTTTGCAGACAGCATGCCTTTCCTATAATCTTTTTTAAGAAATATTTATTAAATAATGGGAAGAGCTACGTAAAAAATTCTTTGAGCACAATATTTTTAAAAAATACCGAACTAAAACGAGCTTTATTCAAAGATTTTATGTGGCGAGCCGAGCAGAGCTAGGAAATGTCGGCTCGTTGACAAGTCTGGCTCATAGAGTGGGAAGTAAGATTTGTTCAGACAACTATGTGGAAGTATTTACAATACATGTGATAAATATGTTGCTAATACTGTTGAATTATATGAAAATGTGTGAAAAAGCAATGAGATAATTTGAAAAAATGGTTAATTTGCAAATAACTCCTAAACAAAACCATTAGGCCTCTAAAATGTATTAAAGTTTGATAGGAAATTGTACCCTCTGCTTCAAGTGACCTATCAACCAAGTTTCTATGTTAAGTAGTTTTCAAGATATGCAAATTTTTGCTACTTTTATCCTTCATTGAAAATTTCAATAACATGACGTCACTTCTGGGGAGTTAAATAAATTTGGATTTTAAAAATATTTTCACCGAGTGATTTTTTCACTAAAATGCAAATTTGGACCAAGTTACAGAAAAATCAGAGGAGGTAGACTTTTTGTGGGACACCCTAATAAATGTATTAAAATTTTAAATGCAAATATCATTTTTCTAGGCGTGCTAGATAAAAAGTAAAAGCAGAAAGAAATTTCTCATAAAAGTTTCAGTTGAATGATAGTACCCACTACTCATAACGTTTAAATTTTTTAATAAATGTCCCCTAGTTAATGTAGTGTCGCCAATTTCTTCTTAAATAAACGGTAATGCTTGCGTTAAGGAACACAAAGTTAAAGTATGTTATATGAAAACAACCCAAGTTCATGAAAAATTCCAATTTCGGGAGATTATTCGGCCATGAAAATTTTAAGCATTGTTTTGCCTGATTTAGCATATCTAACATTCTTAATATTGTTCTTTATGCAAACAATTGGTCATATTGCACTTAAAGTAATATAATAACCAAAGGTTGAATTATTGATAGGATCTGTCAGCAGTATAAATAAGGAATATGTATAATTAAAGCAAAAAGTACATTGACAAAATACAATACGGATTTAAGAGGAAAACGTTTTTGATTGATAGATTACGCCCATCGTTAGACATCCTTTACGGATGACTAAGTTAGACATCCTTAACAAAGCTGATAATATAAAGCTATTTCTTACATCTGAAAGTAAATGCTGAAATCAAAAAAAGCAATTAAGGGACACTTCGGAAATTTGAAAATAAATTATTCAGTTTCCAAAAATTTAATAAATTTTTGCAGTGATAACTGATTCAATGCTTTTCAAAGCAGTTGAGTATATTTAATGATTACAATTACAAATTTTAATTCTAATTGATTTAAAAAACATTTAGCTATTTCAGGAAATAATTTTGCAAATTTAAATTACAAAATTCACTAAATCAAATTCTGAAGAAACCATAGTCCACGTGAACATTGTACATGTATATGTGCAAGGATAACATTTTTTATCAAGCTAGATGTGATTGAAGAATAAATTATTCATGAAGAATAATATTTGAAATTGAATTATGTTTATCAGCCAATTAAAAAATTCAGGTGAGGCATGGCTTATTTTAATATTAAGTTTATGTATTACATAAATATCAACCTAAGTGTAAAAATTGTTTAAATGATTATTACTGATTCTATTCTTACGCATATAAAATATACTACTCCAGCCATATTATTCCAAATGTCAGAATAAAGTTAATGTTGAAAATAGAAAAATAAACCTACTCTAAAAATTGTTTCAATGTTGCGTGGAACAAAGGAAAAGGAAACCGGAACCACATTGTAATCAAGTTCGTAAACCATGAGAGTCAATTGTGTGTCATGATATANTGTTGGCTCTAGCGCAATTCAGATTTTATTAAATTTTTCAACCAATTATATATGTTTGTTCGCATATCTTACTTTTAAAATGCATCAAATTATTTCGGATTTTTATTTGGATATGTTTATGGCAGACTTGTCAACGAGCCGAGCCGAGCCGAGCTTGAGCACAGTATTTGATATACAACGAGCCCAAAACGAGCCTAGTTTAAGCAAAGCAAGCTTATAGTTCTGCTTGTTAATATAATTATGTTGATTTTTCTTATTTTTTGCAGACAGCATGCCTTTCCTATAATCTTTTTTAAGAAATATTTATTAAATAATGGGAAGAGCTACGTAAAAAATTCTTTGAGCACAATATTTTTAAAAAATACCGAACTAAAACGAGCTTTATTCAAAGATTTTATGTGGCGAGCCGAGCAGAGCTAGGAAATGTCGGCTCGTTGACAAGTCTGGCTCATAGAGTGGGAAGTAAGATTTGTTCAGACAACTATGTGGAAGTATTTACAATACATGTGATAAATATGTTGCTAATACTGTTGAATTATATGAAAATGTGTGAAAAAGCAATGAGATAATTTGAAAAAATGGTTAATTTGCAAATAACTCCTAAACAAAACCATTAGGCCTCTAAAATGTATTAAAGTTTGATAGGAAATTGTACCCTCTGCTTCAAGTGACCTATCAACCAAGTTTCTATGTTAAGTAGTTTTCAAGATATGCAAATTTTTGCTACTTTTATCCTTCATTGAAAATTTCAATAACATGACGTCACTTCTGGGGAGTTAAATAAATTTGGATTTTAAAAATATTTTCACCGAGTGATTTTTTCACTAAAATGCAAATTTGGACCAAGTTACAGAAAAATCAGAGGAGGTAGACTTTTTGTGGGACACCCTAATAAATGTATTAAAATTTTAAATGCAAATATCATTTTTCTAGGCGTGCTAGATAAAAAGTAAAAGCAGAAAGAAATTTCTCATAAAAGTTTCAGTTGAATGATAGTACCCACTACTCATAACGTTTAAATTTTTTAATAAATGTCCCCTAGTTAATGTAGTGTCGCCAATTTCTTCTTAAATAAACGGTAATGCTTGCGTTAAGGAACACAAAGTTAAAGTATGTTATATGAAAACAACCCAAGTTCATGAAAAATTCCAATTTCGGGAGATTATTCGGCCATGAAAATTTTAAGCATTGTTTTGCCTGATTTAGCATATCTAACATTCTTAATATTGTTCTTTATGCAAACAATTGGTCATATTGCACTTAAAGTAATATAATAACCAAAGGTTGAATTATTGATAGGATCTGTCAGCAGTATAAATAAGGAATATGTATAATTAAAGCAAAAAGTACATTGACAAAATACAATACGGATTTAAGAGGAAAACGTTTTTGATTGATAGATTACGCCCATCGTTAGACATCCTTTACGGATGACTAAGTTAGACATCCTTAACAAAGATGATAATATAAAGCTATTTCTTACATCTGAAAGTAAATGCTGAAATCAAAAAAAGCAATTAAGGGACACTTCGGAAATTTGAAAATAAATTATTCAGTTTCCAAAAATTTAATAAATTTTTGCAGTGATAACTGATTCAATGCTTTTCAAAGCAGTTGAGTATATTTAATGATTACAATTACAAATTTTAATTCTAATTGATTTAAAAAACATTTAGCTATTTCAGGAAATAATTTTGCAAATTTAAATTACAAAATTCACTAAATCAAATTCTGAAGAAACCATAGTCCACGTGAACATTGTACATGTATATGTGCAAGGATAACATTTTTTATCAAGCTAGATGTGATTGAAGAATAAATTATTCATGAAGAATAATATTTGAAATTGAATTATGTTTATCAGCCAATTAAAAAATTCAGGTGAGGCATGGCTTATTTTAATATTAAGTTTATGTATTACATAAATATCAACCTAAGTGTAAAAATTGTTTAAATGATTATTACTGATTCTATTCTTACGCATATAAAATATACTACTCCAGCCATATTATTCCAAATGTCAGAATAAAGTTAATGTTGAAAATAGAAAAATAAACCTACTCTAAAAATTGTTTCAATGTTGCGTGGAACAAAGGAAAAGGAAACCGGAACCACATTGTAATCAAGTTCGTAAACCATGAGAGTCAATTGTGTGTCATGATATAGCTCCATATCCGTCAAAAGTATTTCCATATCAACTTTTGAAATTAATCTAAACGTAGAATTACCAGATAATTTTTTATGGTTGACGAAATAAAATTCTATTGCCTGTATCCTAACTTGAGTGATTGTATAAATTTATCTATAGGATCTTTCTGAATTTACTCTTTGAAGTTGCCCACCAATCCATTTTTTCTGCAAGTTTTAGCAAAATGGCAGATAGGAGACTACATTAAAGTCATTAATTGTGGAATACATGCAATATGATTGTATTTTATCTCTTTGTAGATAATTATGACAGAGTTAGAATTTTTGTGAAATTAGTTTTCCGTTGCTTTGATAATTCAACTCGTTCAGTTTTTTTTCAATTTTAGATACACCAAAATTGCCAAAGTTAGTAGCAAACTTACTTGCTTATTCCTGAATTGCTAAACAAACTTCAATTGTTAATTCCAGGTATGGCTGGTTAAATAATCATTGAAACTACATTTTAGCAGTTTTTTACACTTTTCCCTGCAAATTCAGCCAAATTCCTGCAAACTTTTGTATAATCATTACTTCTTGTAACCCCAATTATTGTTTCTTGCACACCTAATGTAGGAAATATCCTGAATAACAAATAATAAATTGAAAAGTATAAGTTCAAAACTAGAATCATATATGAATTCATTGAAATAATTGATATAGACAGGGGCGTAGGTCTTCAGAATCTTTCAAAGGAGATATTAATGATAAAGATTAAATAATTTTTTTTAGCTTTCAAACTTTTTAAACAAATCACCCTTCCACCGAAAAATGCGTTCCGTTTACAGAGCTAAAACTTTTTATAATTCATTTACTAGTTCAATTACTCGACTAATTTAACCAATACGGTAGTAATTTTTTTATGTCCCTAAGTTCTTGGAAAGGATGGGGAAATTACACCTCCCCTCGAATCTACTCCAGTGAATGTATATATATATATA
>CABFPE010000108.1:150227-197949 GCA_900660155.1 Hofstenia miamia
TATATATATATATATATATTTAATTTTTTAGGCACTTTTTATTACTGAATTTATCTAAGAAATTAAGAATACATGCCCTAGTAATTTTTCCTGCTGACAACAATCTTAATAACAAATTGTTCACTGTTTACTTTAAATCTCAAGGAGAAATGCTGCAATACTTTTAGTTAGTATTCGGCCAGTTCAAACTTAATCAGAAAATCTGTAAAAAAATTCATTGGTTGAGCTTTTTTCTGTCTGTTTATATTGAAAATGTTTAATAACTGTCTTTTTTCGCTTTATATGATGCCTGGTTACGCACCTCTTGCCATTCGCTAGTTGATTATCTCCAAACATTTGAGGCAACGTAATAAAGCCCGACTTGTAGAACGACCTCGAAATACTGTGGGGGATATCATCAGACGTCTCATTTCTGAAAACATCATTGCCTCAAGCCAAAATCAGGATGACCAAAGAAGTCCTCCAAAACCTCCAATCAACTCTTGTATGCCTTTCAAAGCGAAATCCCAGGAAGACCTCGGGGGAACTTTACAAGAAATGGGCTAATGGTCACCTCGTGACAGCAAGAACTGTGCGAAACATCCCGAATAAGTACTCAATTAGGATTTTCGTGGCACCCACAAAGCCATTCTTAACCCCAAAGCAAAGATTACGCCTTCGGAGGTGGGCAAATTTATTGTGAGACAATTCGTCTGAACATTGGTCTAATGTTATATTTTCAGATGAGTCAAAATTTGAGCTGTACTCATCAAAAGGAATGTTGATAAAGAGCTCAACTGGGCAGAAATTCAGATTCTTGCTTCAATTTACTCGGGGGACCATGAAGTTTGGTTGGAAGTCTGTAATGGCATGGGGTGCAATATCGAAGTGTGGCTTTCGCAAGATTGTTCATTTCACTCGGTATTCTCCGAAGCTCTTAATATGTTCGAATGCTAGAAAAGGAACTCTTGCCACTCCTTACAAGTGATTCAATATATCAGCAGGATAGTGCTCCATATCATACCTCAAAAGAAATGAAAAACTTCTTCTACAATAATAGGGTTGCTATCCTTGCTGACTGACCTGGCCAATCTCCAGACCTTAACATTATCGAAAATATGTGGAAAGAGGTCAAATATCAATTGGACAGCATATTCTTCACACTGAAGACGAGCTGTGGAGAGCAATAAAGAAAAAATATTATGCAATTCCCAACAGCTTTATTGAATGACTTTTTGCTTCAATTGTTGATACACTAGAAGCTGTTGTTCGTTCAAAGGGACACCCTACAAAATATTAAAAGACAGAATTTTTTTTCCTAAGTGCTCAATTATTAATTTATGTATCTTATTTTGAATTTACTTTTTTCGGATTTGCGCATTTGTTAACATTTTTTCAGGTAACCGAATACATTTTTCCAATACAAGTTCCCTATTTTTGATTAAAATTAATAGCCAATTGTTCTTCTACATATTTTCTGGTGCTAGACATACAGACTTTCTTTCTCAATCAAAGTAACACTTAGTTATAATCTTAGGCACACTCTATCCAATTTATTCAAAATAGCAAGGTGGTCGAATACATATTTCCAGTACTGTACATAGATATTGATTTCAATGTTGTTTTTTTTTAAATTTATCTAACGATCTCGAACAAGCAGATATAAATTTATTGTTGCAGTGAACTTTAAAATATTACAAAAGAATATTTTTCAAAATTTTTTTGGAAGTTGATTTTCATCTTCATTGAGCTTCATAAATGAATAATTATCCGAATCTCACAGAACTTTCTACATCATTGACTAAGCAAGAAACAATTTGTTATCTATTCTGAGAACATACAAATTTATGTTCCAGTATCATTTGCAACACAAGTTGATATCGATAATTATGTTGGTGCAATCTATGTTGAAAGAGTTATGATTATACTTGCCATCCTGTTAAAAATTATAAATTCAAGTAATTGAAACTTGTTTTGGATAAGTTAAATAGACAGCAAAATGATACCCGACAGTCCAAGCGAGAAGCAATTCATGTTGTTTTCATTTTGTATGGATTATTGCGGATAAGACTCAATTTATAACTACTCGAAGAGACATCACAATGCCAATGGCGTAATTACAGATGACCTGTTATGCATCCAAATTCCTTACTTAGCCCACCCAGTGAAACTTCCTTTCAGCGCTTCCAATTATTACTAGTTCTTTTTATAAGAGTGAAATTGGGTGAACAAAATATTATATTTTCAATAAGTAAAAGAACAAGTTGTGTAACACAACTAACTGTGCATTGTGATTCACAGTCTTAATTGGATATATCTTTTCTTATTCTTTGGCAAAGGCACTTGAAAAATTATTAGTTACAAAGGAAAATAATTTCCGGAGATTGCCAACCAAAAATGGAATGAGGAATTTTTGCGTTTGGTAACATTTTTCTACTAAATTTCTGCAAAATTTTTGTGCTATTATATTAGCCTAGAGGACCAAGGCAAATATCCACATCTCCAGAAACATGATTATTGATGAAAAAACATCTAAGGTAAGGCACAAAGCGGCTAACTTAAGAATGCTACACTGGCTGATAGAGTGATGCTGCTTACCTTATTTTTTAATAGTCTAGTTATGTCATCCATGTGGTTTAAAGTTTTCCAAACTATCAAGTTTCCCAATTTGATTTCTTAAAGCAGAGACACAACATTTGTTGAAACCAGAACAAGAAATTGATTGATGGATTGCTTTTAAAAAGTTACCATTTTGCTGTGCAGAACTTTCAGGATTTCACGCTTATTTTTCATAAGTCATTTTGTGTTTATTTAGCAAGGCAGTTGTAGTAGGAATAATGGTTACCCATAATGTTGCGACAAGTGCCGAGGTAGGGCGAGACCAGAGTGATGGCAAATCGTGAACTGTAGTCCTTTCGTTTTTGTTTCTTTATTGGTGGGTCACCCTTAAAAAAGAATCGGTTTTGCCATCTGAACACCATCTGTAGAGTTTAAGGTGAACACTAGATGTTTTGTAGCCGTTTTGGTTAATGTTGTTCTCAATATGATATTTGTGTTTTTTTCTTTGTACATGACATTTTACAAAACGAATTTACACAAAACAATCTTATCTATATTCGAGAAAGGGCATGAATTTTTAACTCATTTTCAGTCGACATCAATTTAAGAAACTGGAAACGAGATTCTTGGGGTTAAACCTGTTGGGCAATTATAGATTATAATTATTGTTCCTAAAATGTAATTATACATTATATTTTAAACATTATATATTAGGATTTTATTACCGGTGAATATACAAGCATGTACATTTCCAATGCATCACTGAAAATTCATTGCAGTTACGCACATAAATTTGGCATTGCTATCTGTAATAGATTAACATTCTTTATTAGAAAACAATATCTGATCATTTAGTGCATACTTACATTACATATATACCTACTGAACTTGTTTTTCGGATATATAATTTCATACAGTTATGTGCTGCTGCGTTAGTACCGTATGTCCCTAACAAACTAGATTTTTAAATGAAATTTTATAAATGGACATGTGACGTCATCAGGGCTGACCGAAAAAAACATGTCTGATTAAAAACATGTTTTAAACAACGTTTTAAACACTTGTTTTTTTCACTGTTTTTTTCCATGTTTTTTATCAGAATCGTCAGGGGTGGCAGACGTCCTGATTTTACTGAAATGTCCTGATATTTTGGTAATATCTGTTAATTACGCATTTCTTAAGTGTTTTTTATTTAACCCAATCTGAATGGAAAAATGGT
This sequence comes from Hofstenia miamia, assembly GCA_900660155.1. Classification (NCBI taxonomy): domain Eukaryota; kingdom Metazoa; phylum Xenacoelomorpha; order Acoela; family Hofsteniidae; genus Hofstenia; species Hofstenia miamia. The sequence goes on from CABFPE010000108.1 coordinate 153,985, forward strand.
ATGGAATGTGTGAAGAATAATTACGAAGATCAATACTCTGATTTTGTAAAATTTGTTGGAGAAGAAAAAAATGTGATCAAGACAAATTATGAAGCTGCTCCCAATTGTAAAGTGGTAAATTTTCTCAAGACACAAATGTTGTGTGGATGTATGCCAAGAGCATTGATTGATATGGCATCGACTATACTAATTTTGCCACCCTCCAGTGCCGGATTGGAAAGAATATTCAGTACTATGGGTTATGTCCACATGGAGCTGAGAAACAGCCTTGGAAACGAAAAAGCTCACAAACTTGCATTTTGCTGTCGGGTGCTAAATGACAAATGAACTTAATGAATTTAAATTTTGATATGTTTGACTTGTGTGACATGTCTAAAAAAATTTAATTTAAATTCTGAAAAAAAACATGTTTTAAACAAAAAAAAACAAATAAAACCGTTTTTTTTGTTTTTTTTCTAAAAAAAACATAATTTGACCAGCCCTGGACGTCATTATTGATTTTTAGCATTTATTATTGTAGATAAATCCGTCGGATTTTTAGTGAAATTAGTCGCCTTGCTGAAGAAGATAAGATTTTGATTATTCAACTATATTTTGAAAATGGCAAATGCGTCAATGAAACAATTAGAAAGTTTGGTACCCAGAAAGATTATAAGAGTAAAATACCTATCTCATCCTTCAACAGTATATATATATATATATATATATATAATTATGTTTTGCAAGGAGTAAACATGAAAATTATTTTTTATGTTGATTGTATGGTATAACTACATTTAATGAATTGTTCTGACGTTGGTTTCTCTATTTAGGTAATGGAAGATTTTGGAGTGATTTTAGCGACTCTGAATCAAACTTTTTTTTACATTTGATAAAGAAATTATTGCTGTTGAGGCAATTTTAGAAGCCATTGCCAGAATAGTTTCTCACTGTCTCAATTATTGCTACAATACCGAAGTAAAGCATTTGCGCTGTATAGACTGCATTACCATTATACAGATAGCATTTCCATTGAATGTTAGAATTTTGTGCATAAACTCAAAATTAATGCATATTGCATTGTAATATATATTTTGTTTTTATAGTTAATGTACAAAACATTTCTAAACATTAGTACAATTTAAGATTGTGTGTATATAGGATTACATTTCAAAGAAATCAATTAATTTTAGGTATCTACACAACCATTTAGCAAAAATGGGTAAAATATTTTCGCTATCTTTCCTAAATACAAATACCTAAAAAAATCACCTGTATTTTTAGGTAAAAAAAAGGCCAACCTAGATATTAGGGAAAATACCTAGAATTAAGACAACTAAAAAAATCACCTGGATTTTTAGGTAAAAAAGGCCTACCTAGATTTTAGGTAAAATACCTAAAATAGAGACACATAAAATTTAGGAAAAATACCTAGAATATTTTCGGTATTCTCCCTAAATATTAGGGTGTCCCAATTTTAGGTATTTTACCTAAAATTTAGGTGGGCCTTTTTTACCTAAAAATCTAGGTGTTATTTTAGGTGTTTTACCTAGAAAATTTTAAGAGTGTACTGATATGCTACCACTCTACATCGTACAAGGCCAATCGATTTGCTCATCATGCTAAATTTCATAGGTATTTTTTACGAATATTTTCTTGTGATTCCAGCTACGATATTTTCTGGTGAGGTCTCATTTAGTCATTTGAAGAAAACAAAGACTGCAACCATACAACAATGCTCCACGAAAGACTAACAAATCGGTCAATTACCACATTTCAATATGATATTGCGAGGCAACTATTGTAATGAAGTACCCTTGTGACATTGTGCCAATCTTGTGGTAATTCCGAGGGCAGGTATTCATAGTAAACATTTAGGTATTCTTAGTAAACATCTTGACATCTCGGTACATCTCTATTTTTTAGCTGGTCGCTATGCCAGGTGGACTGGACATCCATAGAAATCGGAAGTACGTCGATTGCGTTTTGATGTTCTTAGAGGAGGAGTTATATCTTTTGACTGATGCTGTAACATCTGGCTATTACTGACTTCTGACGATTCTTCCTTAGCTCTATTCATTTTTGTTTCTCTCTTCATCATCTGTTTCCATTGCAAATGAATAGTCTCGTGTTCTGCTTTCTCTTTTCTCAGAGTAAAGGAATTAAGGGTCGCCGGTTTCTTTGAATAATTCTGTTGCCCACTTTGATAATATAAGATCGTGGCAACTTCCCCTGTTTCACAACCTTGCCAATAGAGTTGTTGAGGGACACAATCTTAACAATCGCTCCTTTTCCAAGCCACAAAGATCCCTTGATTTCATATCGTACGATTTCTTTTGTTGAGCCTGATATTTCCTTTACTCCCCCTTGAATGTCTTCCCTATTACTTTTGGTTTTAACAGCTTTTTTTCATTAATTGATTTGATTTTAATCGTCTGCTATAAAACTGTTGTGCTGGGGAGAATTGACTGAATACTAAGGGTGTATTGTTATAATCCAATAATGAAAACCGGAAGTCAGTCCCCTTCTTAAATAGACTTTTAAACGTTTTTACTCCTTTCTCGGCGAGTCCGTTGGATTGGGGGTACCTTGGGGTGCTGTTGATTACTTGAACTCCAAGCTCATGTGCAAATTCTTTAAATTCCATAGAACCAAACGGATTGTTATCAGCAATGCTCTCATCGCAAGTTCCGTATACTGATATCAGATCTTTGAGTCTTTCCTTAATTGCATATGTACACTTTCCATTAACTTGGTAGAACTGTAGATATCTGGAAAAAATAGTCAACACATATCAAGAATGTTTTATTTGAGATTTCGGCAACATCCAAAGGAATTTTTTGAAAGGGGAAGCCTGACCTTCTGTGTAATATTAATGTTTCTAGTTGATTGTTAGTTTTGGTGCATTTTACAATGGTTCCAATTTGAAACAAATTGCTCTATGTCTTAAAAGATATTAGGCCAAAATAAGAATTGTCTCGCATATTCCTTTGTTTTGAGGATTCCCATTTGTGCTCGATGTAACAATGAAAACACCCGTTTACGGTATGACTTCGGAATATACACCTTTCTTTGTTTCATTATGTAACCATCCTTACAGTACAGTTCATTCTTATTTTATGCATATGTTTTTGCTCTGCAGACTGAAGTAATCTTTTCTCGGGCCACTCAGAATTAATTAACTTTAGCATTTCTCTAGTGTCTTTGTCATCTTCTGTTTCAGGTTTGATCCTCTCCAAATCCGGCAAAATTTTGTTAGAAACGTCTAGGCCTACTGAATGAATTGCTACGGACAACTGATTTGTGGTAAGCTCAATCTTGAAAGAGCATCAGCTAACAACAACTCTTTTCCCGGTTTATATACTATTTTTAGTAAAGGATAACGAAAAGTCTTTGTACCCTTGGTGGGCATGCATTGGGCGCCTTGCGTTGTAGGGATTCTAAGGGCTTATGATCCGTTTCAATTGTTATGCTTCGTCCACATGTATACTGATGGAAGTGATCGCAAGCGTAAGTGATTGCCAATAATTAATTCTCTATCTGGGAGTAATTTTGTTTGCTAGGTGTCATTGAACGTGCAGCGTATGCAACAGGGTTATCTTCTTGCAACATGCAGGCTCCAAGTGCAAAATTTAATGCATCTTGCTTTAGTTTCAGTATTATTGTTAAAGGGTACCCCTTCGGTGGGTGCATAAGCATGACTGGTCTTGCAGGATAAATTAATGGGATTTCATATGGTTCTTCTAAGTTGCCATATTCAATAAAAACATCTTTGTATTTCGAAAGCAAATTTTCAAAGTCTTTTGGCCCGGCATTGACTAAATGGTTTATTGAGACCTTCCGGGCTTGAACCGAACAGAAGCATTCTTTGATGGTTTGTGTATGGTATGCACTTCGTTGTCTTTAGGTGACTTGAATCGAACACTGAGCAGGTCTGCTCTTAGTGAAGAATCTAGTCCTAGAATTGGTTTTGAATTTGTGCTGACTGCCAGGAATTTCGTCTTAAGTTCCATATTATTTCGGCCTACGATTATTGGCAGCTTAACCTCTCTCATTACTGGAATTTTCTGTCCACCATATCCAGTTAATTTTCCATTCGTACGATAAATTTGCAGTTTGATTGATTGCGTTTTTCTATTTCATTAAACACTGAGATGGGTAATACGTTAAATTCCGCACCTGAGTCGACTTTCATGCGTACAGGGTAGTTTAGGATTCTGACAGTAGAATTGATTTTTTTGTGCTTTTTGTTTCTTAAAAAGTTAGGTGGTTGGGAGTTTCGTAGTACGCCATACTCATATTCAGAATTGGTATCAGCTTCACTGGAAATGTCTTCATGCTGAGTTTCCTCAAGTTCGTTTAACTGTTGATGTTTGGCTCTCTCAAGAGCCTCTCTTGCAGCTGGGTATTTTCCGTCGTCATTATTATTCTGTCTCTATAATCATACTATCTTCTAATTGTTTAAAGTTACACCGCTTTCGTCAGGTCCGCAGATAGTTAAAATATTGATCTATTTTCATTAATCCTCTTCCCGCTTTGTAAAATTGATATCTTTCAAATACCTCATTTGTGCCGCGACTGAAGTAATCATCAAATTTTTTAAGAGCCGTTACACCTCTCGAACAACCCATTTTTGACAGAAACCAAAAAAACCAAATCGTCGCAAACTGACGCTTAAATTAAACAATTTGATTGGCTAATATTAATATATAAAATAAACCTGTCGCACGAAGTTCATTTTTGAAAATTTTCATCCAAGCCGAAGTTATGGTAGAATTGTCGTGTAACTGCAGAAAAGGTAGATGTGTCCGTTGTAGTGGGTGTTATAGATGTGGATGCACTTGTGAGAAACGTAGAAGAAACAATTCAACTACAAAAGGATCTAGTAAACGAAGACGACTACTGGATGTGGCCCCTGATCCTATCAACACGGTTTAGTTCTTACTGACACTTCGATTTAAAATTATCTGTCATCTGGTAGAAAAAATGGGTTGGTCGAGAGGTGTAACGGCTCTTAATAACATGCTCTAAGATACATTTAATTTCTGTTTCGGACCAAATAAAGTTCTCGAATACTTCATTGGCCTGGTCCCCTATACATCACAAGAGAATACCAATGCGAACTCTGTGTGGCTCTGCGCTAGCTTCAATAGTATCCGAAAATAGAGAGTTCTCGCGCTTCTATTTCTGCCATTGCACGGAGATGTTGGGACTATCAATCTCAATTGGTTGGGGTTTTAACGATTCAAATGACATCTCTGTCACGGTTAGACGGATAGATGGTTACCTGGTAAACATCGGGACAGTTTGTGTAGGTTTGTAGGCACAATACCGAATAGATTTCGATGGAAAAAATGTAGAGAAATCTACGAGATTAGTTAGATTAGTTCCTATATAGGAACAATTAAAGGAGTAACATCAATTGCATGGATTTTTTCTCATTTTAACTTGAAAAAAATTCTCTTTAAATTGTAAATCGAGATTTTCTGTAACGCATTCAGCTTTTCATTGTACTTCTCTTCCTGTATTTGTTCTATGACATTATCGGGTACCTCAACCTGAATGAAAAAACCGCTCTTGCAGTGGTATTATATCTTCAGGACGGAACTGAAAGATACGGTAATGAAACACAATTTTTACAATAAGTTGTCGTCCAACAAGTATATAAGTTTTAAAATTTATAATATTTGTAAGTCTTTAGTTTGGAAGTGTTACAGGAACAGATAAAATTCAGTGAAACATTTGGCATCTGTGACATTCGCGTGTGAAATACGGTGGAATATGCGAGCTATCATAGAAATATGCGTTAAAGAAATGGCGTCATATGTTTTATGCTTTAAGCACATAAATTCTGGCCTTGATTATGGTTGATGTTTAAAGCACGCTTTCTCAATATTTGACGAAACTTGTTGATTAATCTACTGAAAACCGCAGTTAATTATGACTTTCTTAAAATTAAACTTCTCCGTGATTCCAACAAAAAACTAAATTTTTTTATTGATGTAAACTTACTTGATGACTGTGACAGTTAAAGTATGTTTCTTTTTAACAGCACAGTTGAAGTTTTTCTTGTTTTATCAAGCAATTTTAGTTAAATAACATTTAGCTACGGGCATAACGGGCATAGCATGCAGGCACGGACAAACCAACGGGCCTATTTTTATAGGTACGGGCTACGGTGGGGCACGGGCCCTATCCTAGTTGATAATAATTGATGCATTGTTTTTGTTGTTGGTAAATAAAGCCTTCATGACTTTTTAAAATTTCTGTTAAGCATTGAGTTACAATTTTTTGTGCTGCCAAAGAAATTGTAGATCGACCATCCATGTTTGATCAGCATCAACATCTCTATATAAAATTCGATCAGATAGGAAACCAATTATACATCTTGAAATTAATTTAATAAAAAATTCATTATCTGTAACAAATGTTAAAAGTGGCACTACCAGTAAAAATCAAACAAATGTATTTCCTCATTCTACAAGAAGTATTACTTAAATACATCTCGGATATCCTAATCTAGAACGGCGGCCTCAATACGTTCAGAATGGTGATAATGTTTGCATTCACATTTACAGGCAGAGGAGACATATCATTTAAAACATTCAATATACTAACAAATGCTAAAATTGAGATTGGTCAATGTCAACTATGGGAGGGGTCGTTCATTTTAAGTTTTCACGCTTTTTTATATTGTAAAATCATTTTAAGAAAGTAGTATAGTAAAATCTTGGATTGGGCACACAATAAATGCGTCTCAATTCAGTGATGAACAAACTTAACCAGTATTTTTTTATTCTACCATATATAACACATACAAACGTTTACATGGCTTAAAAATTCAGTGATTAAAGAAAAGATTTGCCAACATTTAATACAGACTTAATGAGCTTGAAATAATGAAGTAAAATTGACTAAGTAAAATGATATTAATGCTCCAAGCACACCACCACAGTGAGATGTAATAGAACCCCATTTCATAGCTTTTGCTCCACAAGTTCTTAGATAATATGATGATATAGAAAATAGATAAAATCCGGAAAATCCTTGAGTGAACCACATAATTATGAGAATTGCTTGAATAGCCAGGCATTTACCTAAAAATGGATTGGGATTTTGAAGTGCAATGAAGATGAGTAGAGCATCAATTCCAATATGTAACAAAAGAACTGCAGCAACAAACATATATCGATAATACTTGAACACATGGCAAAATATTGCTGAGCAAGGGAATGATATTGACCAACAGGAAACAGAAAGTATATAGCATGCTTGACCGTAGGGAACTGTAGAGAACGACTGAAATGCTGGCATTAATGTGAAGACAGAGGCACTTGCAAGACCCCAAACTGCAATGTAAAAATATCCAGAATTTCCATTTTTGGTTATGGAACTTGAAATTGCTACGTATTTAGCATATTTAAGTGATAAAAGAAATGCCAGCATGCAAATTACATAGACTATTATTATTATAGCAAAGGCAATCGTGGGACTAAATATGAAGTCTTTCGACAAATGTGAGCTGCTGTACACGCTCGATTCGAATGCATGGAGATATTGCTTGAAGCCTTGTATATAGGTCATGATGCTCACAATGAAGCCTCCCAATCCATCACCAATTAACACTGATAATAAAAATTTGGGGTGGAAGTTTTCCGCTACGTACATATAGGTTAAAGTCATTCTGCAGTTATCAAGCCCCAAAAGTATAAATGCATTAATGAAAAGATAAAGACTAACAGGATGTCCAAAAATTACTAATGGAATATTCCATGTACACATTAATGTTACAGAGAAAAAGATACCCATACCAAAGCAAATGGTGTTTCCCCATTTTGTACCAAAAATTTCAAAGAATGGCAAAGCCAGAAGAACCACAATAGAAAGTCCCTAAAATTAATATTTAGTATAAATTATTAGAAAACTTTACATCAATCGAGAGAAAAACATCGATTTTTGAGAAAAAATTTAAGTCATTTAAATGAGTAATCAACGAACATCATTTTCTATCAATATTAAATTATGGAAATATTTACTCAAGTAATGACGTAAATTTATCCAAGTGATAGCCGGAATGTGAGCTTCTTAAAGCTCCCATTCGAAGTAAATGACTAAAAATTCGATGGTTGTTTTCATATAAAGTCGTTCTTTGTAAGTTCATTAATCCATAATCCAATTGGTAATATTCAGCGCCGCGCCCGGGCTCGACCCATCATATTTTTATGTAGACAACATATAATGATCTTAAAAATATTGCTTATATAAATGTTTAAATTTAGTGTTGCCCTAAGGTTGATCTTGTATATTTCTTCTATTGTATCCCTTATAATACATATATTGCTTGGGTAAATGTTTGAATTTAGGATAGCTATAAAGTATTTTCTGTATAATTCTTCTAATTGTTCTTTAGGAAACATATTGCTTGGGTAAATGTTTGAATTTAAAATAGCTATAAAGTATTTTTTGATTAATTCTTCTAATTGTTCTTCAAGGAAACATATATTGCTTGGGTAAATGTTTGAATTTAGGATAGCTATAAAGTATTTTCTGTATAATTCTAATTGTTCTTTAGAAAACAGATATTGTTTGGGGAATGTTTGAATTTAGGATGGGTATAAAATATATATTTCTTGTATATTTCTTATTATTTGTGATGTAGAAAATCTATGTTGCATTGAGAAATGTTTGAACTTAGGATATACATTAAGTTGTTCTTGTATATTTATATGTAACAAATATAGAATATCTATCTTACAATGGAATTCACTATTTACTAGAATCTAAACACACAGAAAAAACAAGGCAATAAAAACGTATATTTCTACAAATGAATTTAACATTTAAAACATATGTATTAAAGAATATATAAACTAAAATAATTAACTTATTGATAGAAAATGTTTAAGTTTAAACTATAAGAATAATAATATATGATTACTATTTGGCATAATCCCATGTGTGGTCAAGATGAGAAAAAGAGTGGGAACAATAAGACTCAATTTTAGTAATAATTAATTGTAAACACATGGTTATTATACTTTATTTGTACAAAATTATTAAAAGCAGTATTTGATATTAATTTGCTCGGCAGTATTTTGGCAAAAATCAGAGGACGATAACACGCACACTAATTAATGCTGACGTGCGTAATTAACAGCAGACGAAAAAAAACCGAGAAACTGTTAAATTGTCAACAACATCTAATAACAGGTACTAGCCGAGTATTTGATTGTTTATACTATTCAATATAAATATGCAGTGATTGATATTATTTGTGATGAACGAATTTTACTGGATTTACTTCTTTATTTTGTCAGGTTATTTAATATTTAAATGGAAAGCTAAACGTTAAAGCACTAGAGTAATCCTACGGTGTTCCTTGAATACAATTAACGGAATTCTGGAGTAGCCTGTACACTATAGCCTTTCAAAATTGCGGTGCGGCCGGTAGCTGTAGATTTCTCAATGTGCTTTTAAGTTAATAATAGGGATGGGGATTTTTATTCGTTATAGCTTTCCTATCGTTTGTTACTTACATATTAGTATTATTACTTTTAGAACAACCATTCCTAGATCTGAAATGCTCTACATTTGTTACGTACATTTTTGTACAACTTCTGTACTTATTGGTAAATTAGTGGACTATCGATCGACCTATGAAATAGTTTTATTTCAGACAGCATTGATTGTTCACATGTACGAAAGGTTAACATCTACTATTATATCTGTAGGGTTATTACATGTAAGGCAAAATAACAATCTGAAGCATCACGGCTGCATGACTTTGCTTATAGAAATGAACAAATTTAGGATCGCCATAAGTTTTTTCTTTGTAAATTTTATCTTAATTGTTAATTAGAAAACATATGTTTTAATAGAAATGTAAAAATTTAGGATTGCCATAAGGTTGTTCTTGTAATTGTTAAGTAGAAAATATATATTGCTTTTATAAATGTTTAAATTTGGGATCGCCTGAAAGTTGTTCTTGTATATTTCTTCTCAATTGTTAAGTATAAAACATATATTGCTTAGAGAAATGCATGAACTTAGGATCGCTGTAAGGTTGTTCTTGTATAGTTCTTCTTAATTGTTAAGTAGACAACAAATATTGCTTATATAAATGTTTTAATTTAAGATCGCCCTAAGGTTGTTCTCGTATAGGATCTTTTGATATTTAAGTGAAAAACATATTATGCTTAGAGAAATGTTTAAATGTAGGATCGCCGTACGATTTTTCTTGTAAATTTTATCTTAACTGTTAATTAGAAAACATATTTTGCTTATAGAAATGTACAATTTTAGGATCGCCATAAGTTTTTTCTTTGTAAATTTTATCTTAATTGTTAATTAGAAAACATATGTTTTAATAGAAATGTAAAAATTTAGGATTGCCATAAGGTTGTTCTTGTAATTGTTAAGTAGAAAATATATATTGCTTTTATAAATGTTTAAATTTGGGATCGCCTGAAAGTTGTTCTTGTATATTTCTTCTCAATTGTTAAGTATAAAACATATATTGCTTAGAGAAATGCATGAACTTAGGATCGCTGTAAGGTTGTTCTTGTATAGTTCTTCTTAATTGTTAAGTAGACAACAAATATTGCTTATATAAATGTTTTAATTTAAGATCGCCCTAAGGTTGTTCTCGTATAGGATCTTTTGATATTTAAGTGAAAAACATATTATGCTTAGAGAAATGTTTAAATGTAGGATCGCCGTACGATTTTTCTTGTAAATTTTATCTTAACTGTTAATTAGAAAACATATTTTGCTTATAGAAATGTACAATTTTAGGATCGCCATAAGTTTTTTCTTTGTAAATTTTATCTTAATTGTTAATTAGAAAACATATGTTTTAATAGAAATGTAAAAATTTAGGATTGCCATAAGGTTGTTCTTGTAATTGTTAAGTAGAAAATATATATTGCTTTTATAAATGTTTAAATTTGGGATCGCCTGAAAGTTGTTCTTGTATATTTCTTCTCAATTGTTAAGTATAAAACATATATTGCTTAGAGAAATGCATGAACTTAGGATCGCTGTAAGGTTGTTCTTGTATAGTTCTTCTTAATTGTTAAGTAGACAACAAATATTGCTTATATAAATGTTTTAATTTAAGATCGCCCTAAGGTTGTTCTCGTATAGGATCTTTTGATATTTAAGTGAAAAACATATTATGCTTAGAGAAATGTTTAAATGTAGGATCGCCGTACGATTTTTCTTGTAAATTTTATCTTAACTGTTAATTAGAAAACATATTTTGCTTATAGAAATGTACAATTTTAGGATCGCCATAAGTTTTTTCTTTGTAAATTTTATCTTAATTGTTAATTAGAAAACATATGTTTTAATAGAAATGTAAAAATTTAGGATTGCCATAAGGTTGTTCTTGTAATTGTTAAGTAGAAAATATATATTGCTTTTATAAATGTTTAAATTTGGGATCGCCTGAAAGTTGTTCTTGTATATTTCTTCTCAATTGTTAAGTATAAAACATATATTGCTTAGAGAAATGCATGAACTTAGGATCGCTGTAAGGTTGTTCTTGTATAGTTCTTCTTAATTGTTAAGTAGACAACAAATATTGCTTATATAAATGTTTTAATTTAAGATCGCCCTAAGGTTGTTCTCGTATAGGATCTTTTGATATTTAAGTGAAAAACATATTATGCTTAGAGAAATGTTTAAATGTAGGATCGCCGTACGATTTTTCTTGTAAATTTTATCTTAACTGTTAATTAGAAAACATATTTTGCTTATAGAAATGTACAATTTTAGGATCGCCATAAGTTTTTTCTTTGTAAATTTTATCTTAATTGTTAATTAGAAAACATATGTTTTAATAGAAATGTAAAAATTTAGGATTGCCATAAGGTTGTTCTTGTAATTGTTAAGTAGAAAATATATATTGCTTTTATAAATGTTTAAATTTGGGATCGCCTGAAAGTTGTTCTTGTATATTTCTTCTCAATTGTTAAGTATAAAACATATATTGCTTAGAGAAATGCATGAACTTAGGATCGCTGTAAGGTTGTTCTTGTATAGTTCTTCTTAATTGTTAAGTAGACAACAAATATTGCTTATATAAATGTTTTAATTTAAGATCGCCCTAAGGTTGTTCTCGTATAGGATCTTTTGATATTTAAGTGAAAAACATATTATGCTTAGAGAAATGTTTAAATGTAGGATCGCCGTACGATTTTTCTTGTAAATTTTATCTTAACTGTTAATTAGAAAACATATTTTGCTTATAGAAATGTACAATTTTAGGATCGCCATAAGTTTTTTCTTTGTAAATTTTATCTTAATTGTTAATTAGAAAACATATGTTTTAATAGAAATGTAAAAATTTAGGATTGCCATAAGGTTGTTCTTGTAATTGTTAAGTAGAAAATATATATTGCTTTTATAAATGTTTAAATTTGGGATCGCCTGAAAGTTGTTCTTGTATATTTCTTCTCAATTGTTAAGTATAAAACATATATTGCTTAGAGAAATGCATGAACTTAGGATCGCTGTAAGGTTGTTCTTGTATAGTTCTTCTTAATTGTTAAGTAGACAACAAATATTGCTTATATAAATGTTTTAATTTAAGATCGCCCTAAGGTTGTTCTCGTATAGGATCTTTTGATATTTAAGTGAAAAACATATTATGCTTAGAGAAATGTTTAAATGTAGGATCGCCGTACGATTTTTCTTGTAAATTTTATCTTAACTGTTAATTAGAAAACATATTTTGCTTATAGAAATGTACAATTTTAGGATCGCCATAAGTTTTTTCTTTGTAAATTTTATCTTAATTGTTAATTAGAAAACATATGTTTTAATAGAAATGTAAAAATTTAGGATTGCCATAAGGTTGTTCTTGTAATTGTTAAGTAGAAAATATATATTGCTTTTATAAATGTTTAAATTTGGGATCGCCTGAAAGTTGTTCTTGTATATTTCTTCTCAATTGTTAAGTATAAAACATATATTGCTTAGAGAAATGCATGAACTTAGGATCGCTGTAAGGTTGTTCTTGTATAGTTCTTCTTAATTGTTAAGTAGACAACAAATATTGCTTATATAAATGTTTTAATTTAAGATCGCCCTAAGGTTGTTCTCGTATAGGATCTTTTGATATTTAAGTGAAAAACATATTATGCTTAGAGAAATGTTTAAATGTAGGATCGCCGTACGATTTTTCTTGTAAATTTTATCTTAACTGTTAATTAGAAAACATATTTTGCTTATAGAAATGTACAAATTTAGGATCGCCATAAGTTTTTTCTTTGTAAATTTTATCTTAATTGTTAATTAGAAAACATATGTTTTAATAGAAATGTAAAAATTTAGGATTGCCATAAGGTTGTTCTTGTAATTGTTAAGTAGAAAATATATATTGCTTATATAAATTTTTAAATTTGGGATCGCCCGAAAGTTGTTCTTGTATATTTTTTCTCAGTTGTTAAGTATAAAACATATATTGCTTATGGAAATGTTTAAATTTAGGATCGCCTTAAGGTTGTTCTTGTATAGTTTTTCTTAATTGCTTAGGGAAATTTGTAAATTTTTGTCAGTAATAAGGTTGCTCTTGCATAGGGCCTATTAAATGTTATGTAAGAAACATATATTTTGTAGAAAAACGTTCTATTTTAGGATCGATCTAAAATTGTTCTTGTATAATTCTTCTTAATTGTTAAGTAGAAAGTGTATATTGCTTATATAAATGTTTAAATTTAGGATCGCCCTAAGGTTGTTCTTGAATATGTCTTTTCAATTGTTAAGTATAAAACATATATTGCTTACAGAAATTTTTTAATTTAGGATCACCTTAAGGTTGTTCTTGTATTTTTATTTATAATTGTTAAGTAGAATGCATATATTGCTTAGAGAAATGTTTAAATTTAGAATCGCCTAAGGTTGTTCTTGTATAGGATCTATTGATTTTTAAGTGAAAAACATATATTGCTTAGAGAAATATTTGAATTTAGGATCGCCCTAAGGTTTTCTTGTATATTTCTAATTAAATGTTAAGTAGAAAACATATATTAGAGAAAAGTAAATTACAATAAGATGTCTTAGGTGTTAGGATATCTGAATTTCAGCATATAAAATATGTTTCTTTGACAAATGTACAGAACTTGATGAGATTAACAGTTATTTGCAACTTGCCAACTTTGGGTCTAATTTTCTCCAAAATGGCATACATGAACTTTTTTAAATTTATATATATTACAAAGAAAGGCTCATTCTTCCATTTGTGATATTGTGTCATCTCATAGCACTCCTATGAGGAGGGCCTATTAAAGCCTAAAAAATAGGCTTTTCTTGCCCAACTACTTTAGGCCGCGCTAAATTTCAAAATCTGTGTTGCATATAACAATGTTTAAAGTCCAAATATCAATTTTCTTTGAAATCTCTTACAAATTGGCCGAGATATAGGCCAAAATATGTAATTTTAGGCTTCATTTGCAACTTGCCAACTTTGGCCTTAATTTTCTCAAAAACGGCACCCAAGAATTTTTTCAAATTTATATTATATTGTTAGGAAAAGCTCATTCTTCAATATCTGATATTGAGCTATGTCCCAGGTTGCCTGTGAGTAGGCCTATTAAAGCCTAAAAAAGCCTAAAAAATAGGCTTTCTGACCCACCTACTTTAGGCCGCACTTAATTTCAAAAGCAATATTGCTTATAAGAATGTGTAAAGTCCAAATATCAATTTTCTTTTAAATCCGTTTAAAATTAGCCGAGATGTAGGCTATTTATTAAGAAAACTTTTCTACAGAATTTTTTTAAATTTTAATACATTTTCACAAAACACCTATATTTTCAGCATATATAGAGTGCTAAGCCTAAATTCAGTTGTGGCAAAGGCCTTAAAAGATTTTCAGTTTTAGGCTTTTTCCCTAAAGCCTCAGGCCTAGTTGTAAATTTCGCAAATTTTATATTTGTATTTTTTGTCCTAGTACACAATGTGTATATACAAAATTTCTGGTAATTTTATTAAATATTCGCAATTTTATTAAGGAATAAGTGCTTGAAAAATGAAAAAATATAACCCTAAAAAAACAGAGTGACTAAGTATCGCTCGACGCGTTCGATAGGGAAAATTTGTAATTTTTTCAATTTTATTCACTAAAAAAATTAGGATATGGCATATTTTTCTTGGAGCCCTGGTGTTAAAAATCTGGCCTTCAGGCAAAATTATAAATTTTTAGGCTTTTTGCGAAAGCAAAAATTTAAACTTTGGCCTTGAATAGCTGCATCAGGAATGAATGTACAAAGTTTTGTACAAGCAACAGGTTAGAGTACTTAAAGTCTTCTGTAATGTAAATGTAAAATATTTGAAATTGGTTCAGGCATAAATTTGCAACAGGCGATAAAAGTAAAAAAGTCGAAAAATCTAATTTTTAAAATTGGCAAAAATAGGCTTTTTGTGAAAACCTGAATTTTTGCGTCCAATAATGATTTTTCAATGCCTACAATTTCATGTAGAAAAAGTGGCATTTTTCGAAAAAAAATTTGCACAAATTTGCCAATTTCACGCCACTATAAATGACTACGTCATTTTCCAACTACGTTGACTACGTAAACTCCGTTTCCAAATGACGTCATTTGATTTTCTTAAAAGAAAGTCAAGGACTTGAAGAAACTTGAAAAATACTTACGCTTGAGCACAAAATTCAAAGCCTTGAACTTCACAAGTACGATTGTAAAGCATAAAAAACATTGGGAACAAATAAAAAATATCCTAAAACCTAAAATATCTATTAGCCTAGAGTGGGAAATTTGTTTTATTTTTTAAAAAAGGGGTTCTAAAAAGTTGCTCTACTTCTAAAAACATTTAATGCATTCAATTAGTCAAATTGCACTACATGTAAACAGTTGAATGACATAACAGTGAACTTTAATAGAAAATTTAAACACTCATCTTGACAAGGGAAATAAGGAGAACCCGGGAAAGCTTATATGGGTATTCTAGAATTTTTGAAGCGAATAAAAAATTCGAGGATATTTGAAAGATTTTCCCACTTTGCCCCTTGAAAGTAAAAATAGAATTAGCCGGCACAGTTAAAATGAAAACTACATAAAAACATTAAATGTATGGTTTTAGAAGCAGAGGCAGCTCTTTAGAAACCTTTTTTTCAAAAATCAAAAAAAAAACAAAAAAAATTCACTCCTTCCTAATATCCAGCTTGTACCCCATCATAGAACAACAATTAGATAACGACGCTTACATCGCCTTTACCTACATAGAAAATGGTGAGGTAATTCTTAATTTTTGTGCAAAATGCAGTTATGAAGCATGCATGATTAGTTGGTCAAAATATTTTTACATAATTCCTGCCATAGCCATTATTTTCTATCTTAATTTGATTTCATTATTTTTCTATCCCATACAATAAACAAGTTGCAGTAGGCGCTAGATTATCCGAACCTCGATTATCCAAATGCAGAAATCTCCTTCTTGCTGTCGCTCAGAGATCTGGCAACCAGTAGACGAACTGAAAACCTCTAACAAACTAAAGTAATCTATTTATTCATATAATTGATTACATGTATTTTTCTTCAATAAAAGTTTTTCATTCGATTATAAGTGCGATTTTTACTTTTCTCTCAATTAAGATATTTCATTCGATTTTCCGAAAGATTTTGAAAAGTAATCACCCAAGGTGTTCGGATAATCAAGAATCTACTGTATTACTGTTAAATAGAAATACATATAAATACCTTTGTAAATGTAAAATATGACGTCAATCTCAATCCTTCAGGTACGAACGGAACAATAAAAGGGGTTTCAACAATAATTGAGTCGCTTAAAAGCGCTATGGCCATTGATGCAGTTGTTAAAGCGAATGCAACTACTAGGTCACTGCACGACATCCACATTGTTTGTCTGTGTTTCGGTGCTGTTTGATTTCCTTTGTAAATTTCCGAAATGCACATTTGTGCATACAGTTCGTATTTTCAATAAGATACCTAGTTATAGGTCTTGCTAACGATTATGTAATGCTAACATTGGTTTGTTAAATAAAAAGCAATAATTCAATTGACTAACATAAATATGGTCATATTGTGTATGAAAGAAAATTCACTGGTGACAAAAATAAAATAAGTTTAATGAAGGAATGGATTAAATTTTAACTTGCTACCATAACTACTCTTCGTCATTAAAAGGGCAAGCAGTTATTGCTCCAAAAACTTGTGTGAAAATTATTTTATTGTCTTTATTCTAAAAAAAATGTGAGACAGACAACTATTAAAAAGCTAAGTATTATACTTAAGCGTACAACCAAAAAAATACACTAGACAACTGATAAACATCTAAAACCGTATCGAAGATTTAACAGCTAGGTAAGAAAGAGTACCACGTTAAGCTATATTTCCTTTAGGTAAGTGTTATGTAAATACACCTAAAGGAAAAATATATAATTATTACATACTTTGAAAGCCAGTGATTGACGTACTATTTACAAATTATATGGTTCAGTGCACTGTAATCTATTAGATGTATAGTATCCAATTCTATTTGATGAAACTTTTTCTTAAATTGATTACTTTAAAAGATATGTTGTGTCTTAAATATGTCTTGTGTTTAAAGATGCGCAATCCTGGCAAAAGGAAAATTGGTTTGGTAAGAAATTGCACTGTCTGTCTGATAATACCAGGACTCAAACTTTTGCTGCGTATACTGTCTCAATATTATAAAAGCCAACAATATGAAATCACAGGAAAAGATATTGGTACTTAGGAATCATGCAAATGATTTATTGGCATTGGTCTATACATATCATCTGAAACATAGCCATTAGCCAACTAGAACTAAGCCGAGAGTATTGTTTTAGTCTGAAAATGAGGGTTTCTACATTTTACTGTCCAAAAAGCCGATTTGTTATGGTTAGACGGCGACGAGGAAGACTCCGAAGAATTAGATCATGTAATAACACCAGAAATACACCCTTACGATGACCAAGTATCTGCCAACGAATGGAATACGTTATTTGATAATTCTGATAATGAAAAAATGAATTCAATGGATTTTAATTACCGTATTTTTTTTATTGTAATTATTGTTGATGTTGATGATTTTATTCGTGATCGTTTTTCATGTCAACAAAATTTTATTGCTATTTATTCAAGTACCGTTTGTACCTTTTATAAAAGTTATTTTATGGTATATGTCATGTTTATTTAACCATATGGACAAATTGAAACACAGAAATTCTGGTCGAAATTCCTAATTTTTACGCTAGATGTCTCCCTGAATAATTGAATTTTCTAAGGGCAAAAACAACAAATTTCCAATTTAAAAAACTCAAAATGTCATACTAGTCTATCTGAATCTGTTTTTAGAATTCTTCTATGTATTTTCAATTTTTTTACACAAATCATTTTATATTAGAAATCATTTTATATTAGAATTTGAAAACAATAATTTGAGAATAATTTTTGTTAAAATTGATGTTTGCTCGAAGAAAAAAGTAAAACTCAAGAAGTCATACTAAAATTTTTAAAGATCTTTTCATTGTTTATCGGAATCTGTCTTTAGAATTCTTCTATTTGTTTTCAATTTTTTTCCACAAAGCATTTTACACTAGCTTTTGGAAACATTAATTTGAGAGTGCATTTTTCCAAATTGATGTTGCTCAACCGATAAATGCTATTATTAAAAATATATTGTAAAAATATTAAAACTAGATTCCTTAACCATATTTTGAAGTGTTAAATATTATGTTAGCGTCTCCTAATTTTTTACATTTAGATACAGTATGCTAGAATAGCATAAGAGCATTGTGTAGACTGTTTTAAATGATTTGAATGTTGAAGCGCCAATATGCAAACACATAGCGAATATAATTATTGTTTGTATATATACACATTTTTTAAGAGATCAAGTAATTTAATCCCACCCGCTACAGTTTTTGAATACATTAAATTAGCGTATAATCGTTTATGCGATAATGCACTGGTGGACTGATTGGGTCACACAGTGCGTTTTTGAACTTCAACAGTTCGCATTTTATAAAAATCAAGTGAAAATAGTTTTAAAATTCAAGTGAAAATAGTTTTAAAATTGCCAGTGATTGAAAGCAAATAGAAGTTTGGTATTACAAGCTTTGGGTTGGCCGCATCAAAACTTGTGATGGACCGCTGTATGCCCATACCGTCTATAATACCACGTGCTGCTGTTCTTCGCATAAGGTTTACTCAAGAGCTATTAACTGTGCACTCACCCATAATCATAGTAGTAAAAATATAGGCAGAATGAACATCTTTTTTGTATTCAGCATTAATTATGGTTTATGATAAAAGCGTATAATAAGAATTATAATAAAAATCTATGCATAATGAAATTGAAAACCTAAATTAAATTATGGAATAGCATGAGAACTAAAAACATAAACATTGAAAATTTAAAAAATTTAAATATTTTTTTTCAACACATTGCTTATATATATGTATATAGTATTCATAACATTTTCTCACAGCTCATCTTTTATATATATATCTACAATACATATAGCTACAAAATATTGCAGTTTCTATTGATGATAGCAAAAGTTTTTGAAATTTTTAATATAATTCAAATTTGTTTTAGCCCATAACAACACCCAGTTGGACAAATATGTTTTCTACATAGCGACCTTACTTAATGCTGCACTAGCATGAGATCAATTATATAAAAACTACGTATATGTAATGCGATTCGTAGATGTTTTTAATGTCAATATTTCCACTGTGTGGAGTCATGAGTAAGTCCTCCTTTTTAGATGCTCCCTTCAATCAGCATTATCTTAGCTTCAATATACTAGATTCAATTCATATTCAATTTACTAATAAATTTTGCGATTAATGAGATAAAAAATTCCTTAAAACTTGCAATATACAACGACCAAAAATAATTTTTCTGCCGCTTATTACCATTTACAATAGTACGTTGCATTATGAAATTCATAAAAAGTCGAAATGTGTTTGTTTCAATAATATTTGGTGTAACTCAATTGTTTTTCTTATCGCCGCTTGCGTTTTATCATTTTTTGCGTCATTTACGCTAGCGCTTGTCAATGCACAGGTGTTTACCGGTCCGGTACACAACTCACCTCATGTGGGTACCGGCTTTGACCAGCATTCACACGAGAAAGTACAGGTTTTGACCGTACTTATATGTTTAATTCTTTTTTGGACAGGTTGTGACCAACATTGCTGTTTCAGTCCGTTTTTTGCATTACATAATGCATTTGAAAGAACGTGTGCAAAAGGCATACGCGTTTAAGTATTCGAATTAACCCTAAATATCTCATTATTCCTAAAATCCAGACAAATCACCCAATGCTTTCAAAGTTGCAAATTTATTAACGTGTGTTTTGTTTGAATATTGGTAATCCTATGTAAATAATTATTCCATGATAGATTTTAGTATTTTATGGCACGCTGTGATTAATCCCAAACATCGATGGTGATGTTTTTTAATCTTAATTTTAATCTTAATTTTAAGCCTAATTAATAATCAGAAACACCCACAGTATATTGAATGTTACGTTTACTCTGAAAATATAATCTAATGATGGAATTAATTGTGGGATCTTATGGTTTGTGCCTTTAAAGGTACTGTAGAAATGGACATGGTTTCTAACAGTTTCTATTATAAGCTCTAAAACATTACTATAACGATTCATTTACAATATATAACGGTGAAAGTTAAATGGAGAGTTACAATTAAATGTTATTGTTTAGATACTTAGATCCTTTAATGCTCTTTTATTTACAGTATTTATAACATTGAATCGACATTCAATGACACTATTACGTTATGCACTTGCATTGATTCAAAAAACACGGCTTGACCCATGTTAGTGAATTGCATGTGTGATCTATGAACTTTTTAGCACAATCGTACAATCGTACAATGTATATAAGTGAATGTTTTCGTAAATTGCAGTATAACTACAATCATATTTTAAAAAATATATAAATATGATAATTGCACGTGTTTTCGCAGCTTGAGATTTGAGAAACTCACAGACCAGGGTTGTTCCACGGGTCACTTGTACTTGACCCGTGACCCTCCACTACCCGCGGGACTTGACCCGTGAAGCGCTAATTTCTGACCCGTGACCCGTGATCTGCAATACCGTGGGCACCCCTGGCACTCATGATTAATTGTTAGAGCTTTTTTTCAATAAAAACATCTAAATTAGATTAGTTTCACCTTTGAATAATTTAAGCTAATTTTTGAAATGATTATTTTTGATGAGCCGCCCTTCAGAATAGGACTTTTCAGTAAATATCCATTTATTTTTAGCTTTGTGTCAAATTTTTCGTGGGTCATGCGGAAAAAAGACTCACCCGCGACCTGCCAGAATTAATTACTCATTTACCTTTTGACCTGCATGACCCGTCGACACCCTTGAGAGACACATCTCAAAGTGACCCATTTTGACCGATGTAATGAAATTAGGGGTGACCAGATCTGCTTCGTGGCCGGCCAGTGCCAACTGGCTTGCATCTCCGCTTCTGCTAGTGAATGTTTGTAATCTGCAGTTTGAATATGCCTAAAATGATTGATTTAAATATGCCGCTAGACAAACTATTAATTTTCATGAATTGCCTTCACTCTTAATGTAATTTTCATGCAAACTCAAATAAAGCAAGATAGTTTACAGTATACAAAATTGTTCTATATGCATTCGACAAGTTCATCTAGTAGTTGCAATACTTTAAATAGGATTAACGGTTTTGTTTGTTTAGACATACATGTCGAAATAACTATATCCACTGTTTAGAAAATGCAAATAAAAGCTTTTATAGGTTGTTATTGATTCATTTTGCAACGCACTAAATATTTATGGTAACAGCTTTGCTGGCATTAGATAAGAGAATGCTATAATTAATTCCTACAAAGCATTTTCTCTCAGCATAAATTATAAATTTTAATTTTGCTGGCAATATGCATTTTCAAATTGATCCGTTAGATGGCTACAACATTTACAAAAACGATGTTCTTAATTTCTCCATATGTGTAGATGTGACTTTACTTACGGCAACATCATGCGGCCACATGTAAAATTATGTCGATCGTAACTTGATCATGCGATCGCGATCACAGCTTGTTCGCCCATTAAGCCGAATTCAAAAAATAAGATTAAAAATTAGATCCAGACAATAGGCTTATTGCCCGGAAAATACGGTATATTTATATATATATATATATATATATATATATATGCATACATACATGCATACATACATACTATTAATAGCTTCATTCAGTTTGCATTTGAACAATATTTNTATTATTATTAACCTACCTGCCTTTACATAGCTAAGAAGTACAATGAATAAAATGGGCTCATAGAATAATCATCGAGGAACACCCATAGATATGGGAAAATTCTTACTGAATGCCATATTGCAATAAAATAAACACTGAAACTTTTTTTAGTTAAGAGCCACTTTGATCCCTTTAGGAAAATAAGAGCTGATAAGCTTGACGTGGGGTACAAAATTGAAAGCTTTGTTCAAATATATTGCCGGAACAATGACTGAAGTGATTTTGTTCTGGTCCAACCTTGTTCTTATTCCTATAATGCTTAAGCAACATGGAGAATGTAATTTGATGTATTTTCAAGTTTTAAATTGATATCTTATGTGCTTATAAGTTTAAGATACATAAAATAAAACAAAATATAATTTTTCATTATATAATTATGGAAATACTTTGGACAATTTGCTAGAACTACATTTAGTATCTATATGATATTCATCCTAACTTCAGAGGTTTAGGAGGCGTGCGACCTATAATTCACATTTAACTTTAATCGTTTATACCTTTTTTAAACTCCAAATAAATATTTTCAGTTCTTCTGTAAATTTACCAGCAGTTTTCTCGAAAAATTCAAACTAAAATTGTACAGTGCATCCTAATGGTTTTCAATGGCTTTTCTTTTTTGGATCTCTCAAATTAATCATTCCTAGGATTCCCGCATTAGAAAATATTACAAAAACCCTTGACATTGATTTTTCATTGATTCTCAAGAAAATCCCTTAATTATTGTAGTGACTACCGTTTTATTTTAGACATCAGTGATTACCGCATTATTTTATAATTATTTATTTTATGTTATGTAATGTTGATTCATTTTGTACCGATACTTAGGTGTATTTTGTTTTTAGATGTTTGGTATTAGTGTAATAAAACCTTGAATCGATCAGGTTGTTTTCACCACGATTATATATTCCTTCAAAATAACTGAGGCAAAGAAAAATATTACCTATACATCTGGAATTTTAAAACGCATTAAAAAAATTTTTTTAAATTTTAATAGAATTGATGCTAAAATCTCCAATAATCTATAACGAGATTGACACTTGTATAGAGTGCATTACAATGAATACACTATTATAAAATTAATCGTATGGTTAGATTTTCTGAAAATGTTGTGATTGTATAGATTGGAACATGCAAAACCTTATTTTCAGGGAGCCATCCATCAGGCAAATAGGTTACTTTTCTAACTTGGGTTAAATTAAAAATGTGTCAAGTTGGGAAGGCAAAAACAGTAAAGATATTGAAGAAGCTCTTTGTTGATAATTCAATAATTACTTGTAAGTATGTGTTTTTTCATTTTGAAATAATATTTCAGTTACAGGATACGAACTCTAGTCTTGGTGAACGCTCAGCGTCAAATGGTTAATTACATTCTCCTTGTTGTAAAGAAATCTAAGCTTTTCTGATCTGAAATAAAAAAAATGGGTTGAATCAATTTTTCAAAGCAAGCATATCTGTTGCTTGAGTCGATTGTTGCTGATATAATCCAGTCATGATCAACACTATATTGAAAAACTTCCGCAACTTTATACAAAAATTATTGAACATATTTACTTAATATTGATTAGCATAAGAAGCGCAAAATATATACATGTTCATGATTTTATAATTTTCAAGTTTTTATAAGTATTCTATCTCTATTAAAACTGCAATTATTTATAGAGTTGACAACTGGTTGTCTCAGTAATATGGCTTAATCAATTTTGGCAAACACATCCGGTTCTTCTGGTATCCTAAATGTTTAATGGACTAACACGTTCTAAAACAATTCATCTAGAAAAAACCTGTTATTGCTGCAAGTTCTGATTTTCCTAAAATCCAAACTAGAGAAATTGCTGTGTGCT
The DNA here is from genome assembly GCA_900660155.1 of Hofstenia miamia. Classification (NCBI taxonomy): domain Eukaryota; kingdom Metazoa; phylum Xenacoelomorpha; order Acoela; family Hofsteniidae; genus Hofstenia; species Hofstenia miamia. Next base: position 178,125 of record CABFPE010000108.1, read on the forward strand.
TTTATAGTTTTCTAAAAAATTTAATTTATTTACTCCAAACACTAGGAAGGGGTGTAAAATATACATTTCATTCAATCCCTCCGAAAATATTGAGTTGGGCAAAAATGATTGGTAAAATGAAAATTGTAATATAAAACATGCCAAACCTCCCTGTACATACCCATAAATGTGCTAAATCACCTAGGTTGATAGGATTATTAAAGTTTTTTAAATGAATGTATAGTAAATAATGAAAAGTAATGGCATATCTGTAAGAATTATAAATTGTCGTCACAATTTTTTTATGTTATGAATGGACATTAATTTCTGTGAAGATATATATATATATATATATATATATATATATATATCGTTTAGATTATCACATATTCATCCATTAATAGTAAAATTTTGGTAGTTTCTACATTTGAACATACTTGGACTTGTTGCAAAAGTTGACATAGAAATTATTTTATACGGATATGGAAGTATATCAGCAGACTCATTCACTCGCATAGTTTGTTTACAATCATGATGGCTATGAGGTTCCGGTTTCCTTTCATCGAGACTATTTTTAGATTAGGGGAATTTTCCATTTTCAATATGAAACTAAATTTTAAACAATTTTTCAGTGGCTTTTAAACAAACTAATGCAGTTAGAGAAAAAAACATGGAGTATTGGATAAATCTTTGTTTTTGCGGGATGTTTTCAGTTTTTGTAAGCATAATTGTATTCTTTGCATGGATGAAACATTTTTGCACCAAGACTTTTTTCAAGATGGCCGTCAATTATATACTTAGACGCTATATCTGAAGAGTAAAGTCGTGCAAAATATGATTAAGCATCAAATTCATCCTGAACTTTCCTTGAGGCATGTCTTATCAAATTCATACAACATGCTGCCTGAACATTCAAGATGGCTACCCATTATAATCTTAAACCCTTTGCATATATGTCGTATAATTGATATACAGATGTATTGATGATTCAAAGGATGTTAATTACATTTTATATCTATAGTCTAAAACTTCTAAATTTATAATCACTTTTAGAACGAATACCATTTTTAGCCATTAAAGTTTAAGAAGTCCATACATCTTAATCAAAACTTTTGTTTAAATCATAAATCAAATTTATGGCACAACTGTTTCAACAAGATCCAATTCCTTTCTTGTGTTGATGTGAGCACAATCAGGGTTTAGAAAGAGAGTATTGACTTACTTGAATGATTAGACAACAACCCTGACCAATTCTATTAAAATATTTATGGCAAATTGTAAAACAATAGCTTCACTTCTGACCTACATCAATTTTAAAGCTTAATATCTAGCAAACACGAACTAAATAGAGCATTAACTCTAAAAATTGAATTTTTCTATAAACATTCCTTACATTTATTGCTTACTGCAACAAAATCTGCTGCACTTAACATGTAAACAAAGTTTCTTCTGTGTTTTTTTGCATACCCTTTAATTTTTTGAAATTGGGTCATTGTCGACCCACTCAAAATAAATTGATTTGTAGGATTCGGTTTGTTCAATTATTCCTACTCAATATATGAACAATTTGCAGCTATATTGATAGTTTTAGCTCGTATGAAAGAAAGGAGCTTATTAACAATATGATTTATTTAATACTTCCAATACACTTCTATGCATCACAACAATGAAATTTATACTGCATGACAAATATTGCGCATTTTCTAAATTTATATTACATATATTCTGAACATTTGTCAAATAGGATTTGACAGATTAATTTCATTTGCTAAGAATAGAAACAGTAATGATCATTTAGACAACCTTTGCATTTAAATATAACTCTACATCTATTTAATAATTAAATTATAACAAAATAGGTTATGCCTCATCTGCAGTTCTTAACCTATTTGCTGAAACATTACTTAGTTTAACATATTTGTCGAAAAACAGCAGTTTGTTTCATAGAAATATGAGTTGACTCAAATATATCACTGAAAAAAGAGCATGAATGTGAAATGCCTAGAATTTAATTTGGCAATTGAAACTATTGATTTAGTTAAATATCTATTATATCAATTGAAATTTAATTTCAATTTAAAGGGCAATGTGAATTAGTTTTGTAATGGCTACGATGATACAAATTGAATGGATACTTGTAAAATGCTAAGAAGTTGTAAAACATTATCCATGTTACGTGAATTACAAAGCCATCATTATTCAAAGTAAAATATACATCACCACAAATTTCACAAAAACTGAATTATTAATCTTCAACATTACGAAATGTCCCTTAATGGTTTTTTTTGCGAATCCCCTTCAAATGTAACAAATAATTTCGTATCATCATCTGTAAATGATGTCTAAATTCATCATCCGAAAAGGATGTCTAGCATGGGTGTATATCTATCAATCAACAAAGATTTTCCTCTCAAATGCATATTTGCTGATGCTCTATTCTGAAAATATTTTATAAATATATAGTTCGAAATCAAAATAAAAATATTTCACAATTTGACCCTGGGTTCATATTTTCTTAAGTACAAAATGATATATTGTTTGTGTAAAGAACAATAATATGTGGGGCAATCAATTCACTCCATGTATAAACGGAGTTTTTTAGGTGCTAAATCAGGCAAAACAGTACTTGAAATTACCATGACGTAATGCTCTTCTCCCATCTGAAGTTTTCATGAACTTGGGTAATGTTTTCATATATACATGTATATTATGCGCAACATATTTTGCCATAGACAAATATTCATTGATTGCTATCTTTTCTGCACATTATTTTTTTGCAATAGTATTGCGTTTATTCCTTGAAGATTATTTGAAAACCAGTTTCAAGAAATATTAAGTAAAAATGCTCAAACACTGATTTCAATAGTATCATCAATATATATATGAAGGCTGAGAAATTGACCTTACTTATTCCAGTGTCGCCTCAATAATATAGTTTTATATGAAGATTTGAGCATGTCCTGATTGTTAGAAACAAACTCAATACAATTAACTTATGGGTCTCGATTTAATTATAATGAAATTGTACAATTTTAGGAAATTAAATTGTCCTGAGTAGAACATCCATAGCTCTTTATATATTCTCATAATTTGAAATTTTTTACTTTGTAATTATACTTTTTATTATATTTTTAATGTTTGTTTTTACGCTGGATGTATCTATTTTTGTGACTACTCAGAAAAACCATCAGCTAAGTATTGCACACTTTTATCTGAATATTAAATCATTCTATCTTATCGATTTTCTTTAACTTTTATGCACTCTATGCACTATGGTAGGCAATCAATGAACCTGAAGCATTTTGTGTTTTCATAATCAATTAACTTTGTTTGGTGTATGTTCATGCATTTGTGCACTCACATCTATTGTGGTATTTCATTTCTTCTAACTTCCATAAACAGAAATCCCTATTGATAAAGATATGCTAAAATTTTCTCAAGGTTCTACTTTTTCATTTATTCCTATAGATTTTTATCATTTGTAGCAATGTATTCTATTGTTATTGCTTTACACTATAACCTTCTTTACTCTAATCGGCATGAATCTTGTGTTTGCGATAATACTGTCATCTTACAGTATATTTCTGTCCTTGAGAAGGGCAATGAATTCACTTTAAAAAGAAGCATGATGTTGAATCAAAACGACATTTACATATATTAATCAAAACTAATCTATCAAACACATCTTTAGAAAATCAGTAATCTTCATTTCAAGATGCTTATTAACTTTTTTCCTGAAAAGATTCTGTGATGCAGTGGTGTATATCTAAATAGAAATGTATGTTACTTAAATAAAACAAAGCTAAGGATTTATGCAATTTATAAACTACATATTTAAATAACAATTTTAAAACCGAAATTTATAAATATTATTGAGGACATCTCTAAAAAATCTCTAACTATAGATCTACTATAATTTTACATCACTGAAACAATTGCAAACTGCCTAAAAACTTTATAGCTGATCTGAGAAAATGAGCCATGTTTGGATTTTTAAACCAGGTTGTTTAAAGATGTCATTGAAATCCATTCAAAATATAATACATACGGTTTTACATTAACTAATTAGAAATTAAATAACATTGTGAACGACTCAATAAAATTCATATTGTAGACTATTATCCATAATTCATTCATATTATTAGTATGTGTCAAGATGCTTGCTATTCATAGAAAAAAATTCAACCCAGAAGCTATTTTTCCAATTATGAATAACCATGGGGATCGAATTTCAAAAAAGCAGTAAAAGCTCACGATAAGAAATGCATTAATGTCAGATATCAGAATATTGAGAATTCCACACTAAAGAGAGCTATTGGTGTGAATTTACGAGGATCAAAAACTGAAAGTTGTAGAGTAAAACTAGTTCGGCTGCAATGCAGCACAATATCATCCACTTGAATAACATACTTTGCATTAAATTGATTGAATAAGAAATAAATGCCTACTTCAAGTGTTTCTCTCATATTTCACCCTTTGTGCAAAAGTTTCTTCGAGTGCTTATGTCCTCTGTCATATTGCAAAGGTTTGTTGTCAAGATTGAACGGTCGTGTTTACTCATTCTCTCGGGATTTAATGCAAACCAATTTTGATGTTCAAAATGAAGCAAGAAAAAAATGTAAAATTGTTGTTAAAAAAGATAAGTTTTACTCATGTAATTCCTTTGAGTAAATATTTCATTTGCATAAAAACTGTACGGGTTTCTCTTCAGTAAATATGGAGTTTCTTCTGAAATTTAAGGATCATTTTGTTACTCTGTGTAATGATTGTGCTGTAAGCGATCGAAAACAGGGATATTTTGAATTTAATTAAAAGCCATGGTCGTGATGACACAGAATTAAACCTCTAAAAACGCTTACCAAGATAAAGTTACCCTGAAACTTTATTATGCTCTTAGATAATCTTAAAAACAGGTATTTTCGTCTCAAGGGTCGCTTTTAGGACCTCTATTTTTCTGTTTATTCTTAATCGATTTAAAACCTAGCATTGCCAGTAATTCAATTTTTAAATATGCTGATGATATCTCGACTACTACGCCAATTTATTCATCGTTTTTTGAAACTGAATTTAGAAGTATCGTAAAATGGGCAAATATGAATAGTATGTGTATTAACGTTGTTAAATCTAAACCAATAATGATTTTCTTAAAAATGAACAAAATTAAAATGGTATCAGACATCAAAATATGTGGTTTGTGGCTGTCTCAAAATCTGAAATGGAACTGTCATATTGACTATATTGTACGAGAAACATCCCAGCGATTTCAAAGAGTACCTCAAATAATTGGTAAAGTTGTAGGAAAACAGCGTCCCACAACTGGTGATCCGCATTAGTTGTTGCAGGGCTTTCATTTTGTATTTTGCAGAATGATCTTTTTCGAGAGAATGGATACTTCCTTGCCTACTGAACTTTCTGTTCATAAAGATATTCTTGACATGGCTTATCACCAAAAATATAATTATGTATATATATATATATATATACATATATATTTATACATATATACTTACATATATATATATATATATAATTTATATATACATATATATATATATATATATATATATATATATATAAATGTATTACTTACCTGTGAATAAAAAAGTATATTGTTCTTTGTGTATTCGTTCATGAGAGTGGCACTATTTTCAAAGGGAAATTCTTCTTCTGCCATGCCATGCACAATTAGAGTTTTTGTGTTTCTCATATTATCAGTTGAAATGTGTGCATTGTCCTAAATATTCGCACTTATTCACATAAACAGAACAGGTTTTAACTGAAAATATTGATGTATTTGGTATCCATAACCTAATGAAATACTGAAACAAATAACTTCATCATCATTAAAATTTAAAGCAAAATCATTTTTAATTTATGCCTTATTTCTAAAATTTTATCAGTACCTTGAGTAATCCTCGCTGTTATAAAGATTGAGAAATAATAGAACAGTCAATGAATGGTTATTTGAAAGAGTTCAATGGCAACTACGATCGTATTTGGAATCGGATACATAATTTGGAACCGAAACTGAACGATTTTTTAAACACGTAGCCGAAACCGAATGTACAGGAAATTTCCCAAAATGCACAGCATCTTACCCGAATCCTACCCAAAATTCCGGACGGCAAAGTGATCTTCAAAATTTCAAACGAATGATAATGTATTGTTCTCCTTTTAGACTTTTAATCCGCTGCTTATAATATTTAAGCCTATTAATAAATAAATAAATAATTATTGAATTAAGGCCTTCTTAGGGCACTTTGAAGTAGCTGGCGTTTTCCCGGAACATGTGGGTTCACCCGAAATCGCATCCGATTTTTCTATGATTTTGTACCCGAAACCGAACTGAACCGTCGGTTTTCGCGAACCGATTCGAACTCTGAGTACGATTAGTTCAACAAATATTCCTCTAATAAAGGGCACTTATTTTATGGGGTGTTCAATAAATGAATAGTGAAATCCATGAAAATATTTAAAATTTTTAATAGAAGAAGGAACAGAAGTTTATTAAAGTAAAAAATTCCACTTAATACATTTCCAAAAATGTAGATAAGATAAGTTTCTTGTAATTTATGAGCTATCTACACTAAAAACTACATAGCGGTCACTTTAAAGGCTTAAAATTTGGAATTAGGTGCCACACAGTAAAAAATAAACACCTGTTATGAAGCACGCAGGCAATGAATTGTGAAACAAATACAGTTGAAAAACTTGTTACATTTGTTTGTGAATAACATAAATTTTGAAAATTAGCATTGTTTCATCTTAGATTTTTGATTGAATTGATTTGTTTGAACGCGAGGCATTTATATAAATAGCTTACTAAAGGTATTTAGTGTACATAGACATGCTTCATTTCAGAATTTCTCTTTATTATTAGTAGAAATTACTGAAGTTAAAAATGACAGCTTTGGTGTGTAAAAGAATATATTTTTCGGCACTTCTAGCATTAAAATTTGGAGATATCATCACATTCTTACGATTTTTATACAATATATATGATTAATACGTGTGTATGTCTAATTTTAAACATTATGAAATTTAAATTTCATAAACAGATCAAAGAATTTGAAATCAATGTTTAAACGGTAATTAACATTATGAACATACATTTATTTTACTTTGAAGATCTGTGTAATCTGAAAAAGTGAAAAGTCTTTCGACGAAATGTGCGTTGAATGTGCTCAAATTTATCAACGGATTTACCATAACGCTGCATTTGATTGGGTTAACTGCCGTTTCAAGGAATTGTACTGCAATATACGAGCCGTATCCCTAAAAACAAAGCTTATTAATGAGTTATGTTTATCACACAAAAATAAATACATAAAAACTAAGCATATATTATACTTTAAATGTCAATTTAATTCAATTAAAACCAAGGTTGACATGATTTAAATGATTTAATTTGAGTGGAGCTTGTTGTGCTAGGCCACACGCCAACGAATTTGATTTTAATTGCGAAAGTCGTTAAGTTTTTGGTAACTACGGAATTCTCGTGTCATGTACTCATCACATGTGAGCTATTCACAGCTTCTGTGAAATCACATTTTTGTGGTTTTCTTCCGTCTATTCGAAAGTTAGGCAGCGGCTTGGTATCGATAAATCAGCAGTTTGTGCTTTAAGGTGTGTTCCCACTATCGACTTTTATCATCTGTCAAGAAATCGGTGATAAAAGTCGATAGTGTGAACACTCTATCTGCTTTTTTATCGGCTAATAAAAGTCGATAGTCTGAACGCTCCATCCGATTTTTTGGCAAAACAGCCAGATTACTGTCATCTGATAATTTATCAGCTGATAAAAGTCGATAGTCTGAACGGTACTAAAACTAGTCGAATAGCTACTTGAAACTAATTGCTTACTTCTCAAGTAGGGAACAGACTTCCATAACGTAAATTATTGTCGTTGAAATATTTCAACTTCAAAATATGTGAACATTGTTTACATTCCAAGACAAACCAATCCATAAACAGATGTTGTTGTTTTTCTCACTGTCAATCAAAAGATGATAATATATCATCTGATAAAAAATCGATAGTCTGAACGCTCTTCCAACTCCGCTTTTTCTGATAAAAAATCGGATGATAAAAAATCGCCAATGTGAACAAAAATAATTTTCGATTAAAATCTGCTGATAAAAGTCGATAGTGGGACACACCTTTAGAGACAGTTGAGAAGGGAGGTTCATTGAACTTTTTGCATAGTTTTCATTTGTTTGTTTAGCAGTTTATATTGTAATATCGCTACCCAGGTGAAACTAACACTTCATAACTCGATAATATACTTAGATAATTAACAAGAGATCAGCGTCAGCCCTCACGGGGTAAGTATTATCTAAACTTCCTCTCCTTTTCTTTAATTGTGTATACTACACTGCCTTGACAGATGTTCTAGTAACAATTATAAAGTAGTACTATTTAGATACTCCATCGGTGGAAGAGGATTGTAATCTCTGGGCGCACTTGCCCGACGCCAAGTCATTGAGATCATAACAGGCTCGACAGAAGCTATCCACAACTCCATCCTTGTACGTAGTTAAAGATCCAATCCATTGTGATTCCACCTCAGCTCAGTCTCATGAAATCATATTTGTTATGTGTGCCTTATTTAGTGAAATAAACTACGAACACAATTCGACTTAGTGCTCAAGCTCAATTCGTGTATTGTCAGTAGTTGGAATATACAGACACTAGCTGCTATTGCGTAAAAACTCTAACTATCAAATATAGAGCAGCTTCCTACATATAATAATTTAGTACGATACAACACATAAACTATAAACTACTGACAAGCTAAAATTAAGACACAATGCTAGCTACTAAAAACTATATACAAACGCTAGCTACAAACTACTATTAAAATAACAATACTATCGGTCACATTATCGGTCACATTATTTGTCAGAATTTGGATCTAAAATTCGGTTAAGATAAATAATAACATTTACCTACGATGGCAAAACGCCTTGATTGCATTTATTACTACATGCCAAGGAATGAATCGAGTGCAAGCCAAACGGATGGAAAAACCCTTACACCTATCCATAACTTAGCTGCAATACAACAATCGAGCGCGATACCCATTAATTATTCCTTCGCTAATAGCACTACGATTGTTGCACACAGAAACCGTTTAGCTTTGCATTATTTAATAAATCAAACCACAATAACAAAGAGAAAATATAACGAGGTTAATGTTCATCAAATTCACAGCTCGTAGTTCTTATTTATACAAAATTTATTAAAACATATTTACCTATTATTGATGTTAAACAAGTACCAGTCGCCTAATTTCAATTTTGGTTTTCCCACGGTTTAAATTTCTGCGTACCTCGTGGCTTTGCAGAACTGTGTGCAGGCGTTTCGTCCACACGTAATTTTGTCAAACCATTTTGGCGACTACTACTTGCCGAAATTAAACTATCAAAATTAGTAAATGCATTTTCCAAGAATTAACATAAATCATCGATAGAGTTTTGGTTGTTCTTTCTTGGATGATGCTACAATATAAATGTCTTGTGAATTGCTTTTGGTTGGATAATATGGTTAGAAAATCTTTTCAAAAATTATACAATTCGATTTAAATCACGAAAATCAGATTTAAATAAAAAATTTGATTTTTTAAAAAATGATGATTTATTCAACACTTTAAGTGATCCAGAAAAGATGTTTATACTGAAAATCTCGTAAGTCCCGAAAACACCCGAGTTACATTTTGTTGGCATATTTAATCAATAACATAATATCAATAATATATGTATATTATAAAAAATTACAAAATCGGCAAAACTGCATAATTCTATTCACATATTGGATCAGAAACTATTTAAAAAAATTCTATCACCAGTATATTTTTGCAGCATAGGCCCATTTGTGATCAGCCATTGACATTTTATTATTTGGGCTGTGATGTATTCCCCGAGTCTAACGGGATCTATTTTACTCGAGCTGAATTGGCAATAACATGTTAAACTACTACAAGCTTCCCCAATTTTCTTTGATTCTACAGTAAACCAGCAAAGCAGGTTTTTCTTGAACTGTGTTCTCTCAGAAATTGGAATCTGGAGTTGAAGCGAGTTGGTGTGCCTCGACCTACGCTGATCCGAGCTTCATTAATTTCACAGGTTTGATTTGTCTAGAATGGGAAATTTAATGGAAATTAGATAGGTCCGATTGAAAAGTAATTTAAAATTTATAAATCTTTTTAATATAATATTTGTATTTACATTGCGATTAAGACCAAGTCCAAGAATTATGAAGTTTCGTCATAAAGTAGGCGAGAAATTTAATATTTTATGTAATTAAACTAGATGTTTTGATATACGTACTGCATACAGTTTATTTAATAAATTTAATAAAATATGAAAACATAAATTTGCTACATGTATAACATCAATTACTACCTCTGAGTAAATTCCAACACTGCTTGAATCAACGATTCTTGATTCTTTCTTCAAGAAGCTAAACATAACTATTACATCGTAAGAAGCTTTTTATATAATTATTTAACCCTAAACCGGTTGGCGTTCATTTTAAAGGACAAACCATTTTCCGTATTTTCAAAGAATTGATATTTAGTAAAGATAATGAAAATATATCATCAAGGTCAGAAGTATTGAGAGTAACCTTATGGATTTAATTATATCTTCTGCCTCTTTACTCCCTGGATTATCGATGATTGATTTTCGGAAAGTTTCACCTTTGTAAGGAAGACCTTGATAATTTAGAAAAGCGACTAATATGTGAAGAGATGAAGCTAAGTAATTGGCGTAGTTGAATCTCCATTTGTATGAAACCTCTAGCTCATTTGGATGGTTAATCCATACTAGAAGCGGATATTCATGGGTAAGATCGACTATAGGTGGCGTTAGAAGCTCAATTTCAGTATCTAAATAGATCTCAATGATAGATCATAGCAACAAAGTGATCTGTATAAATGATCTATGTAATTTTTCACAACTCCAAATGAACTTTAAAAGCTAAAATACTGTAGCTTTATATAATTAAAGCAGAAAAGCATGTAGACTCATAATTTGACGATTTTCAAATATATTTGTGTGAACATTTGAGAAATATGTTTTGTGCGAAATTGCAGGCCATCTAATTAACATAATACTGGAGTTTTTAAGTATATCATTTAATCCATAACAGTTATGGCAAACTCAAAGACATTATTGAGTATTATTTCTACACATGAATAAATAAACTGGCCCTCTGGTGTTGCCTGATGAAAGAATGATATAAAAAATTATATAGAATAAATGTACATGTTTGGCTAAATCGGGCGTCACTCAGACTGCGTTAATCTCTGTTGCTTATTGCATGTCTAAGCTGAATTCATAAAAATCTGCCATGTATTTCCCGTGGCTTTATTTAACACCAAAATCTTCTTTATTATGATTATAGATAATTTCTTCTCTTCACTCGAAATCAGAGAATTGATGCGCTCTTCAGTAAAATTGCTTACAGGACGCTTGCCTAGGTTGTGAGATTGATGTAACTGTTTAGAAGGGCCGGGCATGCTGAAGTCATATCGCAAGGTGACAGAGTGACCTCTTTGAAACGAAAAGCAAACTAATTTTGGGGAGAGGGTAAGTATTCTTTTGCATTGTCATTTATAAGTTTTTGGTCCAAAAATAATATGAACATTAAAATTCTTCATATAATTCTTAATTTTCTTTTAGAAAAAACTGCATGATAACATAGAAATAATATTAGTTTAATTTTGTCACAGTGAACATTAACACTCACGACTATCGCAGGTCCCATTCCGCTCTTGGTTTTAATATATATATTAGAAAATTTGTATAATATTTTATTAGGCCGCTAGGTAGCTCCCAGTGGCATATCGATACCAAACCTGCTCCCCGGTATTTTGACCATAACAAAAAGTGCAAATACCGGGGTAATTTGCCTAGAAATCTATTCGGATTTTAACTAGCGGTATGAGCACATTTATTAAACTTATATCAAGTTAATTTTCACAAATTCAAAAGACGAGCATGATATAGTTTGCTTATCAAAGGTGTTACCTACTATAACGAGGTTTTATAGACCGATAAATTTATATATCTGAAAACTTTCAGATCCTTAATATGTTAAAGGAAATAATCGATTTGAACAAATTTACATTATAGTAACGTGTGTAGTTCATACTATTTTTCCCTACATATAAAATATGTTATTAATTTTTCAACATCATACTGATACCGAACCGATACCGCGGTATTTTGAATGATACCGATCGAAGCCAATTCCCAAATTTTCATACTACAGAGCACTACAGTTAGGCTGTCTTCCAATTTCGATTTTTTAAAAGAACAATTTGAATCTTTCCTATTACTATTGACTGTTGATAGTTTCAACAATAATGTATAAATTTAACTCAACATTGGGGGGGGGGGCATTTGTGGTACTTTCTCAATTGCCACTATTACAAACTTGTGTATGTGAATTTATCATAAGAATAGTGAGAGTTTTTTAAACAGTTGAAATAATCATTTTCTATATGTAACGTTTCAATTTGAGAATCTATATATTTTTCAAATATATTGATTAAAACTGCTATAATATAGTTTTATTAATCATGCAGTTACTTAGAGTAATTCAAAATCAAGGTTTAAACTATAAATAACTAAATTAAGGAAACTGCAGCTGCAAGATTCATTTATGAGCTGTCTTGATTTTTTTGCTTGCATCAATCAATTCCTTTCGGGAATTTCATGAAAGCAGTACAGGTGAATGAAAGTTATTCTTCATAAATGAGACTAAATTTTGACAATGTTACCAAAATTGGAATAATTGAAAAAATCATTCAATATCACAGGCAGGTGTGGTTACTGTATCCTATGTGCAATGAAATAAATTAAGAAACCTTAAGATATGAAATGTCTGCATAACACAGATATAAAGAGCCACACCACATGTAAATATATCAGGGATATAAATTAGTAAAGATATTTTGACTTAACCCATCCCAACCCAAAATTCAACTAAATTTTTTGCCCAGTTCAACCCAAGGTGTATTGAGATATTTATGCGCATAACCCAACCCAAGGTTATGTCAAAATGTGACCCAAATATAACCCAACTGCACTTTCATTTATTCGAAAACACGTTTGAAAAGAACATGTATAAAAGGTATTAAATAGCTAAAATGAAGAAACTGTACTAAAAAACAGATGTTTCTATACAAAAATCTAAAAAAATTAACAATAGAAATACATAACTCTTCTACAAATGTGCATGCATATTGCTTTTCAATAACCTAATCATGAAACATTTCTTTGAAAAATGGAACCAAACCATTATATATTATATATGGTCTTATATCGTTTTATTATTTGACTCAACCCAAAAAATTAGCAAAACAAATCATCGCAGGCCCAATAAAGTTGGTGAACGTTGTTCTTAACCGATGTTTACGACAATCAAAATTTATCTATTGAAGAAAACTGATTGATCCAACAACCTATTGGGACGCATATGATAATATGGGTTTCAATTATTTTACACCTCTGCGTGATTCGTGGCTTGGAGTAGATTGCTAACAAATTCTTTCAAATATGTAGTAGAACTAAGTCATTAGTATTTTCATTCAAATTGGCCATAACTTTCAAGAAGCTCAGAACTAACGGTAAATAAGTAAAGCCAAGAACAAATTAAAAACAATTAGGGCTTAAATGATAAATTCTAAGCATTTATGAGTATATTGCATTAACAAATTAAGGGTTTTACTTTCTTAATTGAAATTAATCCATTCATTGTAAATATTAACATTTAAAAACATTAAAAATTGTTGACCAATATGGTATCATCATTGGCCCATCACCTCAGGTATAAACGAGTAAAGCCTCTTCGGCACTGGCAGGTTAGTCTACGGTTAGACTACGTGATTGGTAGCAAGAAAAATTACTTAAACACGTCACATCGCTAATTATCTCGGTGGTTAGACGTGCGATTTTATCAAAATGTGACAGATCACACGTGAACAATCACATAGTCTAACCATGGCCTTAGAGCTCATTGCTTACGATTCTGGCACAGTCAGACCTCGTTTTCAATTGTATAATCTCTCTTCGTTCTGGTTCAAACTTCCAATAAAATTTGAGGGAAATGGGGTTCTGCGTGACCATAAAAGCGCCATGTCATGTACTCTGACTAATTACCAGTATGTGACTGTTAATAACAGTGGAATGGGATCATAAATAAAAGAAATCATTTCAAAATGTATTTGATAACTTTTGTACTACTATATTATAAAATACTCGATCCTTGCCCTGATTCATGATCCTCAGAAAATATCCGGCTCCTAGTTAACGTAGCTTGTTTACACTCAGGTTCATCTAGATCTTTGTACTAAATTTAGCGATATTTTTTGGTCTTTTACAACTCTAACAATGCATAATTTGCGACAAACGCTTCATTCACTAATATCCAATCCGGTGTCTTGCTCACTTGCACATACATGCAAATGAGCACTTCCTTACTTGAAAATGTACAGTTAGATTGAATAGAATCAAGAAACCAGTACTTACAATGGTCACCATTGGATAAATTGTAAAAATTCCTGTTACTCATTTTCAACTCGTCCATCTGCTTAGTCGTTTCTTTATTGTCTTCTAACACAATGTTGTTTGAAAAATTGGATGCCTGAGCAATAAATTGCTTTGGGTAAGAAGGACCTAAATCACTCAATTAACTAAAAGAACTAAAAGTCAATGCTAACTACATGATTTAATCGGGTCACCAGGGTACAGAAACAACATGAGCAAGAATTCTTAAGTATGAATTCAACAACAAAATGCATCCATAAAATGAAAACACATAAGTACTCGAAATAATATTTGTTTATAGTAAGGCTGCGGAATTTAAATATTAATTAATCGATTAATCGATAATTTGTCTTAACTATTAAATTTTTGTTTAACTATTAATCAGATTCAGTTCAGTGTGAAAGATTATTAACCTTATGTAGAGCGGGGATTTTTGAAAAATTTTTATAATCCCATAATTTTTTTCTTAAACATTCATATCTCAAAAACTATTAAAGCTATTCCCAATTTGAAAGCACCACGTAATAGAGGAGAATCTTCTCTTTTTTTGTTCTGATTGCGTAATACGGCTGTCTTATCTCACCGCAGTGTGCCGTTGCGCGAAGTCTCCAGTGTCGGGTCGCAGAGATGTCTAGATTTAATTGTAAAATTGACCAATATGTTAACATGTTGAGAACCCAGGCAAGGAATTGCAACTTTGGTCAACTTGAAGATAATGAGGTTCACCTGATTAAACGTACAAAAAACCCTTTTCAGCTGTGGCCCAGAAAACAATAACCACGCAGAATGAAACCGGGCCAGTTAAAGACATTTTGAAGATTTTAATAAAGTATAAAGATTGTTTTTCAGGCTATGGCAAAGTCAAGGACACCTATGAAATTCCATGGAAACACCCACTTTCTTTGGTACCCAAGCTTAAACACAAATTAAATGAACTGAAAAAAGTTGGAATAATTTCAAAGATAAATGAAGCTACCCAATGGGTTGGAAGCATTTGTGGTGGTTGAAAAATCTAACGGCGATCTGAGATTAAGATTTGATAACAAGAATCTGAACAGTCGAATCAATTGAGAGTATCATCACCCGCCTTCAAATGCTATACTCAGATAATTTTTTAATTGAAAGCAGTTATTCACAGTTGTTGATCTATCCAATTGCTATTGGCGCATTCCTTTGACAACACACTCATCTCTGTTGTGCATTCTTAATACCCCATTCAGTCGATACTGCTGGAAAATATTGCAATTTGGATTGTCAACAGTGTCAGATAAATCACAAAACATGATTGATTGGGAATTTGGAGATATAGAAAATGTCATCGCAATTCATAATGACATATGCATTGCAACAGTAACGAAAGAGGAACACATTAAAACATTAAAAACAGTGTTACAGAGAGCCATGGAAAGAAACATCAAGTTCAATCAGCAAAAATTCAACTAATGAAAAATTCTGTGAAGTATATGGGGTCAGTGATCGCAGATTTCATGCAGAGCCAAATAAAGGTGGTCATCCAGAGGTTTGCGACTCCAACAGACAAACAATCACTTCAAAGGAATCACTGAAAAAGAATTCCCCATCTGTATGGGATCAACAACATGAGACTGCTCTAGATCACTTAATCCACCACTTGACATCAGACCCGGTATTGAGACACTTTAACAACAAGCTCCCTGTTACCATTCAAGCAGATGCCTCAAAGTCAGCAATTGGAGCATGCCTTATTCAAGAGAACAAATCTGTAGCATATGCAGCAAAATTGATGACAAATACTGAAGAGAACTATGTGAAACTGAAAAAGAACTATTAGCAATTACATATGCGTGTACCCATTTTCAACAATACACCTATGGAAGAAAAATAATTGTAGAATGTGATCACAAACCGCTTGAAAGTCTGCAGCATAAACCTTTGTCAACCTGTCCCCCTCAATTTCAACATCTTTTTGTCATTCTGCAGAAATATCCTTTATTGGAAATAGAGTACAAACCTAGAAAGCTTTTATTCTTAGCAGACCCATTATCAAGACTTAACTTGCCAACAAAATCCACAAGTGAATTGGAAAAAAATTGCAAGTAACAGTTCATTCTTTATCAACTCCAGAGCAACTAAACTTATCGCTTATTCCAAAATTCATACAAACAAAATAGCCTGAAAGAAGGCTTCTTAAATCCTGTGAACTAAAAAATTTAGAGAAGATTAAACATGACCTACACGTCAAAGATGACATTGTCAGGCGTAATTTTACAGTATTTATCCCAACTACTCTTTGAAACCAGATGATGAAAATAGTGCATGGAGCCCGCATGGGAATCATAAAGACAATTGGCACCCACCACAATTTTTATTCTGGCCACGAATGTCCGAAGACATCGAAAATTTCATAGGAAAATGCCATACTGTAGAATGTACCACGCCAGGCAACAAAAGAGCCCATAATTTACCATGAGAAACCCCAACTCCCGTTTTTCAAAATTGTTCTAGACATCGCCGAAATTGCTAGCAAGACATTTTTAATATGTGTGGATTACTACTTAAGATTCATACAGTGCTAAACGGAAAATGTACGCAATCGGTAATAGAAAAGATGAAGGATATTTGTTCAGTGCACGGAATCCCTCAAGAAATTGTAGTAGATAATAACCCCTTTGCTTTTACATATTTTAAAGTATTTGCAGATAGATTAGGTATAACCCTACACCCATAGCAGCCCTAGATATCCTCAGGCCAATGGAATGGTCAAAAGAGCAGTGAAAACGTTTAAAAATATTTAAAAGAAAAGCAATGTTTACAGAATGGCGATTATGGACTACAATAACACGCCGTTGTCCTTCTGTGAATATTCTCTGTCCCAATTACTGTATAGCCGTCGCTTACGATCCAATGCATTGATGACAAAGGTCTTGCTGAAGTCAAAAACTATTTCACAACAAGAATTTACGAAGATAGAAAACAAATACAGGTCATCACAAGAGAAATTCTACAATAGAAAATCACGGACGTTAGCCGAGCTAAAATTTGGGATGATCTCTAGGGAACTCCATTGGGAAGGTTGTAAAGAAAGCGAATACACCAAGATCATATGTCATAAATATAAACGGCCACCTCATTACAAGAAATCGACGACACTTGATCCACTTGGGAAGGTCTTCTAAACCAGTTAAATTAAACAGCCTTTTCGATGATTATGATGATTTCTATGAAACGAAAAGAAAAAATGATAGCAGCAATAACCTGTCAATAGATGACGCTGCCGCACCTCAAAGTATTGCTTTGCCAGGAAATGCATCTATTGGGAATCAAAGACCACAGAGAAATAGAAGGCCTCCGCAACTATATGGATGCCCAATCAACTCTTACAGTTCCATCTCTTGAATAAGGATGCAAGAAGGGAGGATGTCACATGATCGTAACGAACACGTTTACCTCGTCACCAGCCTTGATGATTAACACCTTGAGAACTGTTACTTCATAGTCACATCTTAGTGACTGATCCGTACCAACTGGTGACATTTGTAATTTTGTATATATGTTTATTGTAACACGCACTTTTTAATAAAGCATTTTACCTAGCTATTGTTCTAATCATGGACATACCATCTTGTTCTGTGCAAAATGAAGTCCCAATCCCCTAGACAGATCTCACGAACCCTGTAGGGCTGATTTTTGCTAATGCAATTTTGTGTAGCTTTAAAGCTTATTTTATTATTTTTAAACCTAATCAGGTGAATAAATTATCATAGATTATTTTTTATTTAATTGATTTTATTGACTATGCGAAAACTCCTATTCTATTTCTTCCCTTTGTCAATAAATGTTAGTGCAGAACTTTTCATATATATATATATATATATCTGTATAAATAAAGCAAAATTCTACTTATTACTCAGCATACAAAAAGGTATATATGAATTTCTCAGAAACAACAAGTTCATAATATTCGCTACTTTACTTATTAATTTTCTTCCCTATATCTATGAAAATTTCAGTTCACCCCCAAGACGAGAAACAATACAAAGCTATTTCGGGGTGTCCTGGTCATATACCAAACGATATCTCCCTTATGTTCCTGCCTATATTGAAAGACGCAGAAGCCGACTATATCAATAAGGAAAAGTACTTAAGAATGTTTGCTTTTCAATATCTCAGATCATTTCATCATTCTCAATTATTCATTGTTTTTTAATAATTAAATTAATGAATATATATATATTTTTTTTCGTAGGAAAAAATTTTGTAACAACAATGAAATATAGCTAACCTAAACAGTTAATATATACTAATTCCCCATTGAAAGAAAGCTTTGCATCAAAATATTTGCAATCATTTCCGAACACTCCGCATGAAACACATCTACTCGAAACTTGCAATAAAGAGGCATCAACTTCATAAATTTCTCTTGAAAGCACTGAATCCTCTGTAGAGAAATATAGTCTAAACAACAATTTAAAAATTTAGATTGAAAAATTAACGTACAATTTCGATTTATTTTGACTTTTAATTGTGCCCAACATCTTAGAAACATCGAAATATCCTTCGGTGATTAGGGATCCTTCGTCCGATGCTCCATCCTATAGTATATGAAATTAATTTAAATATCGTGTTATTGCCCAGCCAATTTCTATCTGCCTCAATATTCCAAAAACGCAATGCTTGAAGTCAAGGTAACTTTAATACAAAGATCTTCCAGTCGAAATATATTGGAGATATCTAAATTTATTTGAGGATCATGGGCAGTCGGGTCGTGCTGGGTGATGGCTCAAAACGTGATATGTTTCGCACCTTGCTATATTTTCATTAACACGTCAACGCGTTAACTTCTTTCAGCCTTGCCCGATTGCCTTTCAAAAACTGAACAATAATCAGACTTGACACGGGCCCAACCCGATACCACTTCTGTTAAGTACACAATGCTGAAAACTCATCTAAAATATAAATGTTTTTGTGAATCAAAGTGTTTAAACCTCAGTATTAAAGCATGAATGATAATGTAAAAGGAGGAAGGCCCGCGGAAATAGCCGAATTCAAAACAAATGAATGAGTTCTAGCCATTCTAATATCAAGCCACTTGGAATGAATAAGTTATAATCAAGTGTAATTCCATGGCTATTCTAGGTGAATCATAATTGATAATTTCAAAGTACTTAGTGATAATTTTTTACCAGCAATTTTTTACAATTTTTATGGAAGATGAAACGTCTCAGCATGCATTTCTTTGAATATACAATGAAGTAGTCCGGAACGTGTCACCACTTATGCAAGTACACACAAATATATATAAAATATATATA
>CABFPE010000108.1:207862-226733 GCA_900660155.1 Hofstenia miamia
ATTAATATATATATATATATATATATATATATATACATGTACATATATATATATATATTATGGGAAACTAAGGTAAGAAAGCTGCACCAATAAAGTCGACTTGATACAGGTAGAGTAGGTTATGTACATGCAGTAGTGTAGCATTGAACTAAGTGCAGTGTTTGAGAAAAGCCTTACATTTTTTAAAATTTCTAAAATTTTGGAAATTTATATTGCAGTGTTGATTATTACATATATAATTGCAAACTTTTAGACTGTTTCAAAATATACTCTTAAGATATTCAAAAAAACGCTTTTTTCAAAATAACTTTGTCAAAATTTGAAATTCAGATTTGAAATCTTTCGAGCCTTAAGGATGGGTAATCAATATCTTTAGAGCTCAGGAAAAAAGAAATTACTGGTTGATGTATATACAAAAAAAATGTCTTAAGCAATGTAAAAACCGATTAAAAGCTTTAAAAAACGAAAAAAATATTGTGTAGCTATATTATTGTTTACTGACAGTATTAGTAATTTTATTGTAGAGTTTACAATACACATGTTACATAGTAATTTTTTTTAAAGGAATATGCTTGAAAACAAGGACCCCATTTGAATTTTTTTAATATGGTTATTCACATTGATGACGCTGTGAGAAAGACATCGTCCCACATATCAATTAATATTAGGTCTTTGTACTTAACAATTTTATATTTCTGCGATTATTGTAGTTTTCGTTATTTCAAAAACTAGTCCATCATTTTAAATGTTAATGGGCAAAGTGTTAGATACATTTTCAATGTTTCACCATAACATGAACAAGAAATGTCTAGGAGAATTCGAAATACGTCGCATTTGTTGCATAGCAATTGTGAATTAAATCAATAGTAATATTAATTTATGAAATCAATAAAATTGCATCTGGATTTACATAACAAATATAATCTGCAACGAAATTCAGGGAAAATTAATAGAACTTATAAAATAACATATTGATTAGTAGATAATACGCCATATACTTCTGCATTGATTAAAAGAACAGAGATACATAATGCATTCTTTTTTTTACAATTTTAAATACCTATAGTTTCCCATTCAGATGCAGGTAGCATGACTTCTGGTATATAATGCATAATGATGAATTAGATTTGTAATAATGTAAACATATTTAATTAAATATATCTTACAAACATAGCACAACAATATGATTTCTCTCAAGAAATGACAAATTTTTGCTCATTATGTACTAGGTTTAGAAAATAGAGTCCTAAGTAACTCAATTTCTTACCATTCAGGAATTGAAAGTGAAGATCACGGGGTTTGTATCTTGAATTTCGAATTGTGTCAAGTGTAATATCTATAGAGCCTATTTTTTGCTTAGGAGGAGTAAGAAGAAATACTGCAATGGCTACTAGACTGATGACGAAGCATATCGTTAAAATTGCAAAAATCAATCCACGCCAATTGCGAGTCTCCGGTGTATTTCCAACAAGATCCTAAACATAGTTTCATCATGCTTGTGCAAATTGTACTTTGAATCTCAAATTATGTATATATATAAGTTTCAATTATGATAATTTGCAAACCACTGTACGACCATGTTGTATATGCGAATGGTTACTTCTGGCAAAATCACTGTAATTTGAAAATTTGCATTGAGCATATATCAAATACATTCATACAATATAAAATAATAACTGTTCCTAAGCATTAAAAAATATGAAATTTTTTTGGAGTATTATTCAAAAGAACAAAGAAGTTCTAAAAAATTTAGCATTGGGAGAAATCAATCAATTTTCGGTGCAAAAAGTTAATGTGAAAATTTCAAACCAGGTGCATGCCAAAATCGATAAATGTTTATCCATTTAACCGTCCTTTCACTTATACGTATAGACGATTGCCTATGACAAATGACAAATTTGGAAATAGGTACTGTGATTTATTAATAATATATTTGCAAATCAAGCTTGAAATAGAATTTTTTAAAAAAATATGCTATAACTTGTTTGATGCGATTATGTAGTTCCGTATTTCTTCAAACAATACAACTTGTATTTCAATATGCAGAATCATTGAAATATTCATTTTGTCTTAAATGGAAGTTGAGATTCTTGCGGAAACCGGTGCTTTTGTTTATTTGCAATGATAAATAGTATTAATTTTTAAACTAAATCAATTACTGTCATTTTTTAGGGATGTACAATTTCTTGTGTAGGTAGCTCATATAAGAACTCTAATTGAAATTACAACTCTATTCATTCGAGCGTTAAAAGTAAATAATTCATTGCGAAGCTATGGAAGTTTTGACACATTTGAGCCTGCAACGTAAAACAATGCGACCCAATAACTTTGTTATTTCGACAACATATAGATTTGTCAATGTATTATCTATTTATTCAGATATCATTTATGTGAACAAGATATTTCTTAAAAGTAAGTTGGGAGCGTAATCTATAGTTATCTTTAGACAATTGTCAAATTCGAATTGTGAATTTTAATGAATTAATCATAAAACGTATAAATATTTTTATATCGAGTGGTTCAACCAGAAAGATAATATTCATTGTTACCTTACATTAGGAAACAATGGCAGAAGCGTTTTGGAGCAGAAATATTATATATTTGCATTAATAATAATAATAATTTACATTAAAGACCTTATTAAAATAAGCATATATATACTATATATATATATATATATAGTATATATATGTATATATATATAGGAAATTTGAAAGAAATGCAATTTCCATAAACTTTTTATTCTCGCTAAGTTTTAGTTATTCAAAATGTATATACAATGGAAATATGTTTTCACATAACACTACATTCTTCAAAACAAATATCCAAATATCTAAAAATATTGGCAGACGTAACCGCAATTCGTAGCAGAGCAGAATTGATACGTTTTACAATTAGTGTCTTTGCAGCATGATTCTAAATATGCATTCATTTAAATAAATTAATATTTACATCTAAAGTATATCAAAGAAATTACTCAACAACATGACACTTTCTTAGTGATTCAAAANTAGATTAATGAATTTTTTGAAAAATTATTTAGAAATATTTTGAATTGACTTACTCTTCACACATTCGCCTTTGAAATAACATAATTGTAATAGTCATAGTGTAACACAATAATTTTGTACAAATTTTGCTAGTTTGTAAAGGTCAAGTAAATGAAAATTTCTGAAATCTGCCCTATTCTTCAATAGGGACGTGAATTTTTTTGGTAAATGTTTTATATCTTATGCATTTCTATTTACATATGTGCATCGCGCCGTGCGAAAAGTCAGAGTTCATCGCCCTGTATATGAATGCGAGTATTTATTTTGGCGCATTAGATACATTATTATTTATACTTGGCGCTATATACTATGAAATGTTTTGTAAAAAAAATGTTACACAAATAGGCATTGTAAGTCTCTAAATATGCATCTAAAAATTATGAAAATTGAAGTTTATCTAAATACTGCATATCTGACTGGCCTTGTATAGTATGGAACATCAGACGCCGTTGGCATCCATATACAGATATAGATATAGATTGTGAAATGAAAGAGTCGAAAATATTATACAAGTATACATTTTTTGTTAGACACAGTAATGTGTCATTTTCAAAACCAATTCACTGCTATTTTTCCTTTTACTTCAAATGTAAATTTAGCTCGCTGTCTTTTGTGTTTCTGCTTATTTAATAATGACCTTCTAAATAACACGTTTGTTTTTCTGCTACTTTGCTTTCTTGATTTTTAATTAGCATTTTCAATATATTCTTTCCAGGTGGATATGTATGTAAAATAATTTCTTATTTAAGATGACCCTGTACAAGTGTTTCTACTCTCATTTTTAAATACCGTATGATCTCAAGGATGTATGAATAATAGCATTCATCACAACTAAAGATTTACCTTAATCAATTTGGTAAATTCATAAGTAATTTATAACAAAATACATAAGTGAATTTAGCATTAGCATTTATTAATACAATTGTGAATTACTTGCATACATATATATATATATATATATATATATATATAAGAATTTTAGAACAGGTGTACATAGGTGCCAGATCTCCAAAAGCTCCATTTTACAGTGGTTTGTATCTCGATTCTGAATAAAAGGAAATATTTCTGTGCAAAATGATTGTATTTGGCATCTCACAAATGAAAAAACATATACATACAATTGTAAAGGAAAATGCTCAAGAACCACGTTTTAACTAAATTTTTTTGAAAACTAGCTTTTGCTAGTTCTATATGAACTTCAAAAAACAGTGTCCACATTCGTACAACTGATGCCATTTTAATTCAAATTTTAGTTGCATTAATATTTACATTATTATGTTTAAAGTACAGTCAATTAAGGATTTATGACAACCAATCTATTTGTTCTTTGCATATATATTCGCATATATATATATATATATATATATATATATATGTATATTTTCCTCTAGCTGTAGATTACAGCTCTGTAGCGTTTTAGCACATTTCAAAGCCACTTGGTATAAATTTTAAGTTGTAGGATTATGAAGCTATAATTGAATCGCATTGCAGGTAAGTTTGAAGCAGTTGTACAGTCCATTTTGTTTAGTTCACTGTTAACAATATCAAAGGCTTTTCAATTGACAAGATATCAGGAGATTTACCAGGACCATTGCATTAATTTAAATGTCAATTTGTGTTATGAAGCTTTGAGACGGTCTTGTCCTGTTGATAGTACCGACATTTCTCATGCTTTTGTAATATTTAGGTAATATTTATTGTAATTATTAGAAAAATTGCATTTAATGTGATGTCCACAGAGCACATCTCCATTACTGTAAAGTTACTAAAATGACCTGCAACATCATATTATGTGTGAAAGAAAACAACAAATTATAACTAGAAGAGATAATTATTTGTTTTCAAAAGAATACTTAAAAAAATAAAAACTTTAGTGACATTTAAATCAAAATTTGCCTAATATAAGTCTTGAAAAAGTCGACATTCATACAATTTTAGACATCACAGAATATTTCAAACCTTATTTAACAGCCTAACATATATATATATATAAAACTACCTGCGCTGCCGGAGAATAGTGGGTAGTAGTCATTAAAAGAACATTGGTGGAAAGAAAACTAACTAGCAATTCGTTTCTCAGAGTTTTCAACGACCAATAAAAATTGTAGCATTAATTATTAAGCAATCATATCCATTATATTCATAAATTGATTGAATTTTGAGCGAACTGTTTTTAAATGTTTCAGTGAAAAGTTTTAATATTTGATTAGATGTGATTCGGAAGCGTATGCGTGTTTTCTCAACCAAGGAAAAGTTTATTTTGCTTAATAAAGTAATAGGAAATTATGAATTGCTCAAATTTACAAAGGAAGCTGTTAAGCTTAGCAATTGAATAATAATAATAAGATTCAATGCAAATTTACTGATTAAATGTGTATAAAATGTATATAAAATCTATAAACTAACACATGACAAAAATATTTACAAAACTATTTAAATATGCAATATTAATTAAAGGGCAGTTTTAAAAGTAATTCGACCATTCATTGAGTTTATTATCTATGCCCAATAATGCTTGCCTATTTAATAGGCAATAATAATAATTTAATTGGCAATAATAATAATAATAATAATATTTATATACATGTATATATATATATTATATATATATATATATATATATATATATATATATACATAAATAAAGAGAGGAGAAAGAGAAATAGAGAGAGAAACAAAACATAAAGAGAATGACATTTTGAACGAACAAGATATAAATCTTCCAATGGGCTGACCAAAATTAATATCTATCATAATACAATCAATGCAGCGCAGGTAGATTTAAAGTCGCAAAGTTTTGCAAAATGTACATGGTATTATTTTAACGGTATTCTAACCACAACACGATAAGTTTAGCATGAGCCGAGATTGGGCAGACTACAAACTTATTGTATTTACATTCTTGAGTAATTAGTTTCGAAAATAGTATGTCAATATCTGTGTAAAAGTTAATATTAAGTATTATAATCCATATAAGGAAACATGTACAATTTCCAGTTCCGATAAACAACTTAGCGACTAGAAACTGTTAATGGTTTTGATTATAATTTCCAAGATAAATATATATACATATATATATATATATATATATATATATATAANATGACAGGAGTTATACTGTTTTATAGAGGCCAGAAGAGAGAAAATAGTGCTGCCCGAGAAACGACTAGAATTCAGGAAATCAGTGCTTGACCTATTCTGCTGTCCAGTTCTAGCGAGTCGGAAAAGGGTAACCAAGTGTGCTTGAAGCATCATATCTCTGCCATGGGCCTTGATACAATCAGTGAAAGTACTGAAACAAGATGTGGCGTTTGTGTTTCAAGGAATACTGCTCTTAATAAACAACTCCCGAATTTAATCTGCAGGTGACTCGCGGACTTTAGCACTACAGCAACAAGGAGAATATCGGATATACTGAAATTGGATTTCAATTATCTCAAGATGGATCTAAGGATTCGGAGGCGAATTTATCATTCTGAGCAAATGACTGCATCTGCTCTTCGAATTACCAATGACCTGGCGGACGAACTGCTGCATTGCATTAATGAGAAATTCAGTTCTTCTCTCGCTAGAGATGAAGAACAGAAATAATTTCTTCTTCAGGAAAAATTCCCGAAATTGAGGGACAATAATGATGACAAATTAAACGGGCATATGCTTAGTTAAATTTTGAAAGTCTCTGACATTGATATGTTTTCCCAAATAAATGAGTCAATTTCCAATTTTAGCGAAACGTTCACCAATTTTTCTAAAATTTATTCGCTGAAGTTTTTCCATAATAAATAACAGTTTGGTCTTAAGTAAAACTCAAGATGTGAAAGTCGAAAAATTAAAAACACTCTAGTATATATATATATATATATATATATATATATATATATAATGATGACAATGCATAATCCTGGCACAAATTTTAGATGTATAACTTATTCGAATTTCATTTCTTTGAGCAATCAAAAAATAACCAACTAATTACTTTTTCAGAAGATTCAAGAATGTCCTCAATGAATGCAAAACTTTATAAATCTATTTACAAGCTTAATTCAAAGTATTTGAAAACAGCCGCAGGATATGAAATGCAAATAGCTTGTTTTCTTAAAATTATTCCATTTGAACAAATATTCTTTTTAACTATCAAAATAAAATTTGTTTCAGTTTTGCCAATAAAATTATTTTAAAACATTAATAGAAGAATATATATATTTACTTATAATTTAGTGTTTTAAGTGTGAAATATGTCAAAGTGTATTTGCACTAACATAAATTCAACAAATGTATTTCAAAGCTTCCTTTGTAAGTCATTCAATTTGTGCAATCAATTGTTTTGAATTGTTCCGTTTCTTTGATGAAGAACAATTCAACAGATGTAAATCTAATTAATAGCACTTAAAAATAACATCAAAGCAGCATATCACTTTATACCTAAGTATTCATTATGCAGACGTATTCAACTTAATTTAATAAAACCACACATATTCATGTACCCATGTGCATGTGCATACAATGAAATCAAAAAACTGTAGTAATATAACTTTGTAGATTTTCGGAATTATTTTAAACTACGTAAATTAGACAATAGATGGCGTAAAATGTCGCAACAAATTGTCTATAGAATACACTGTGACAAAAAATTTTTTTCTTAGTTGAGTACTTTTTCAGAATTTCTGGTCAATTTGATGTTGCTGAAAACGAAATTGAGGTCATTTTCGTAGTAGAAACAATACCTTAGAAATGGTCATGAAATTGAATTTATTGACAAAATAGGCTATTGAATGTAGGAATCGGAATTTGGATTATTATGGAGACATCAAAAATCCTCAAATAACTTCTATAATTCTACACGAGCATCTAATTGCATTTTGATTTTAATGTAAGCAGACATTTTGTATTCATGAGGCCAAAATATAGTCTACAAATATAGTTTTCAAATTCTTGAAATTACGATATTATCAAGGCTCTTAGCTTTTCCTTAGTGATCAAATAACTAATAAATAGATTGTTTTCATTGATCTGAGCCTAGAGAAATTATATGAGACCGAATTATGCTCCCGAAGTGTCATTTTTTGTAAATTCCAATATATCTAGATATACCCAAATTCCTAAATAAGTCTCTTGAGTAGTTGGTGTAATTTTCTCTTTGTTCGTTACTAAACAAACATAAATTTTCATGAAAAATATTCAATTGAAATTTCAGAAAATGAAGTTTAGTAAACATTCCTGGCAATATCCCATCTTTTCAATCTGGTAAGGAAAATTTCGGTTTGTCTCATGCTAGCATTTAGCCTTGTAGCTATTGGAAGGATAATGGAAATTCTGAAAATTTATTATAGAATAATACTATTAGTTGGTTCACTTGTTCCTTGAAAATTGTTTGTAGGTAATACATGCCTACTTTCATACCAGGACGTTTAAGTATTGGAAGTCAATCCTGTAAAGTGCAGGTTCAAGAGTTGTGTTCATTGCAGCCTATAAGAGCAAACCCCTTATTCATAGATAAATACAACTGTCACTATTGTGGTTTTTCGATTCAGGTCAAAATAGAAAATGGCAAAGGCTGTTGATCTTCAAATAGCTAAGAATATATCACCTGGGTGTCAAAATGCAATATCCTGATAAATGCTAAATTCCTAAAAACATGTCATATGCTTCAGAATATTTTTTTGCATTACCACTATACCCGTAATTATAAAACTTTGATATTTCAGAATAAAATATTCAAAAATGTAGTAGAAAGAATTCACATTGCATTTATAAGAGAGAATGATATTTGCAGAGAAAGCATGAGTAATGTTGTCATAAGCACAGTGAATTGTTACTGTGTAGTATGCAAAGAGCATGAAAGTATGTCAAAAAAATTATTTCCCTTTCGTGATACTCAATGTGACACATCACAACAGTGAAACTAAGGTTAATGAATTATTGTTGGAAATGAGTAGCCGCGAAGGCTTAACTTCAATGTCACAATGCTGTATAGTGTTGTAGACATTCTCAGCAAAGCAGTGCTGTGGAGGCTAAAGTATGGTTTTTGTGTTTAAAATGGCATAAAAATGCATAATTCTGGTCCCAAAATTGACTGAAATCAGTGAAGAAAATCAGTCAACTGAATTTTATGTCACACCGTGGTATCCTTGCATTGAATATAGGTTGTTTAAATGGCCCAAATTCCTAAAAATTCAATAATATTAATAGGTTTGCTAATTACTGACTGTTCTGATCACATTGTGAATAGAACTTCCTATTCATATAAGTAAACGTCAACAATAGTGTTGCAATAAGTCGTAGAGTAAAATGAAATTCCTAAACTATTGGTTACAAAATGGAATTAATGGTCATAGACTAAACATGACTCTAAGTTGTATATGCTTAAGCAGCCAATTGTCCAAGCTTGTACTTAGCTGTTAGATAAGTCAACTGGATGAAAAATTAAATTATTAATAACACGTGAATCTATCAAATTCTGAAATATCAAGAATTTTTTACTCTTTCGCAAACATTATCGTCTGAATATCCAAATTAGCCCATCGTATGGCATATGCTTTTCAGCAGGCATGTTTCAAGTGAGAGTAGTGGGAAACTGACTATAACATTCAATGATACATATGAGGATACTGAGTGTTTATAACTTGTTGTACCTCATTTATCAAAATGTTGTGAAATAAATTATTTGAAATAAGAAATTTTTGGCAAATTCTTAAACAAATATTTGTGAAGCTTCAACACTGCCTATTTCTACTTAAAATCACAAGGTTGCTTATTATTGTAGTCAATTGTTTTTTGCCCAGATTGCCATTTGGCTATCAGCCAATTTGGGTCAGTAGTATTTGCCAATAATGAGTGTACAAAATTAAAATTTATTTTATTTTAAACTTAAATTATAATTCTTTCAATATCTGTGAAGTGCCAGTTTTTTCTCTTTCACTTTTAAATTACTCGATTACATGTGTTCCAAAAAACACAAATGCAAAAACTCAATGGAAAGGTCGAATAGAAGTCTAATGAGCAGCGGCTTACGCATTATTTTCTAAAGAGAGGACATCTCATCATGCCCCGCGGAAATATTTGAAAATATTGAGAAAATAGACCTTAAAAAATACACTTCGAGATCTCAAATATAAAATTTTTAAATTTTTTTATCGAAAATTTTTTTATTTAGCTTGTTAAAATCAAATTTGAAAACATGACGGGGAGGACATTCCATCATGCCCCCCCTTGCGCACGCCACTGCAAATGAGGTGTAAAATCAGCGAAGTGTTAATTTTGAATGCTCCTTATCAGCAAATATTAACGGTCCTCTTTGGGGTGACTTAAATTGCAGATCTCATGCATTGTGTCATTAAGTTATAGACAATAACAATGGACAAGTTCCACTGGTCTGTGTGGAATGAAAATTCGAAGAAATATTATCATTCAAAGAAACAAAGCAATGCCTTCTAGACATCGGGACATAAATTACGAGTGGAATTTTAAGCATTAATTATATTAACAGATGTTTGTACATTAACAGAAGAATATGAGTCGATATTGCAAAACTTTTTTAATTCAGTTCAGTTCTATTGTTTAGAATGAACTTGCTAAATTGGAGTACTTGCTTACATTTAGTCCAAATGGGCCGAGAGCAGAGACGGAAGTGGGGCGGGTCAACCCATGAACAGGATGGGGCGGTAAGGGTCGGTGGGAGTAGGGGGCAATGTTTTCCTAAAGTGGATACCCACGTGGCAAATGTGGGGCGAAAATACTCATGAGTTGAGAAAAACTGAATCAAAGTATTTCCTAATTTTAGAAATTTTAGAATTAATTTTCTTACATTAAAGTTCCCTTCTTGATAAAATTGTCCATTTTACTTGTAAATTTAGTCTCATTTTGAAAAATTAACTATCTTGGTAAAATTTGATTCTATTCAATAGTAGCAAAAAGAACTTGTTGATCTGATTTGTTGTTATTAGGTTTTGCAATTGCACTGGAAATAGTGTAATTACAATTGCATAAATATATTCAAGGCTACCTCCTTAGATGTACAAACTTGATATATTGCATAAAATATTGACTTTATAAAGTTATTTTATAAAGTAAATATTAAATTTCCTTCTGGTATCATGTTTTTACTATGTACTGACATCATGTTTGTTATTGGATTTCTATTGGTAGTAATAGTAGATGACACGTGAAAGAACATAAGCAGTAAGGTATTCAAAATATTTCGCATATAATGCATGGGAAAAAATGGACATCAATTAAATTCTGTATTAAAAATGTATTTTTCCCGCCAAATTTTTTCAATAGGATTCCTATGCTTATTAGTGGTATTATTGCAAAATTTTAAATGATAAATTATTAAAAACCGTTGAAGAGCCTCTTCTAATTCACAGACTTAAAATGGAATTGATGTGTGATGATATTTGAGCAGAATAAACTCATAGTATATCTCACCTTAATGCATTGTAAGTTCTTTTCTGCAAAGCTAAAAAATATTCAAAATTTCTATTAATTGCTTAATAAATGCAGAGTTACTTCTTGTATCAACACCAATTTAATGTATTTGATAGTTTTTTGATCGGACACTTGAAAATAAATGGACTTTTAAAATCGATGGCTCAAACAAATAATTTCTTATTCGTGGCTTGAACTCCAGAACTTCGTCTTAAGCAGTGCAATTATAGACTCTTCGATATTTGACATTATGTTATTCAATCATGTCAATTTGAAATTTTAAGGAATGCTTGTGCAGCAAAATGGGACACAATTATTTGCCACTAACAATTCATAATAAGCAGAAATTCAAAGACATTAGCAATAATGGCTTTAAAATGGCCTCGAAATACATGTACATATATTAATAAGTAAGCGGCAAGATTATCCATAGCTATCGACATTAATTTTAAAAAATTTTATCTGAAAAATATGATCAATAATTGATCATCAAAACTTTTTAGAAATCGTAAATCAAGAAGCGAAAATAAAAATTTAAAATATATTTAAGCAATTGTATAACAAAGCGATACAGATTCTTCTTTAAAATATAAGTTAATGATACATTTTTATATATGTAGTTATATTTCTTGAAACTAATTCGCTAGGCAAAAAAATGTAAAAAGCATCTTTATTTTATTTCCTCAAACATTTGGACGGCAGAATAATAATGTCCTTTGCTAGAATGGATGGTATTTTTAATATTGATGAGGTTAACAGCTTCAAAGCCAGAAAATAATTGCGCACATCATTGACAACTATATGGGGGTGATTGGAGTGCAGTAAGTTAAATTTTTAATCATTAGTGAGCAGCACCTGTTAAATTACTTTTGTTATTGTTCGCAACACCATACTGTGATATACAACATCAACAATAGCTAAACAATTGTTTGAAATTTTAGTCAAGATCTTTCCACACCATGTGGGAAGTGTCTATTTTTAAAGATATAACGCTAACCAAGATATAGTGAACAATACATTATGAATACGTGCTTTCCAAATTTCAGTTGATATCTCAACATAGTATTATACTGCTTTTTTATTCAAGAAATGTTGATATATATATATATATATATATATGTATATGAGAGTGAAAAAGATCCTCGTTATTTTGTTTGGGCATATGGTTGAATCCATCAAATAATAAGAAATGTTTTTTTGTTCTTTGTTATTAATCAAAGTTATTATAAAAACTGCAGACCAATGACATAATCAAGTTCAAATTTGAAAATAGACTTTTTAGTAGTAAATGTCTAAGTAACCCTTCATCGACTTAGTAGAAACTTGTAAAAAAATTGTTTGATTGTCAAAAAACAGAATTAATAACTTCAAAAAAAACAAAAATTTCATTGACAAAAACAATTAAATCGAAAAAATTGATATCTTAAGCTCAGCATTTAATCAAAATTATATATAGATTTTTATACATGCTTAATGCCTACTGTTTAAGAATTAATATTTTTTGTACAGTAGTTTAAAAAATAGAGGAGTTTTCCTTAAAACCTGTGAAGGGAGAAATTTTAATTTTGGACTTATATCGTTTTGTCTTGGACGGCCGAACTATTCTATGGTGATAAGTCCAAATTTAATAAAAGTTGCCTTTTTCATGAAGCTGGGCAAGTGAAATAGCAATTTCACAAATTTCCTGAAACTTTATTGACTTAACGAAACTCCAAGTTTCACAGTCTTGCTGCAACATGTAGGCCTATATCTGTTCATGCTCATGTTTACTTGGCGTGAAACACACCGCTTTCAATATTAAAGTCTTCAGCAAAAGAATAATTCTGTAATTAAATTTACAATAATTAACTTGATAAAAATATTTACAAGCATGTCTTAAAACATGTTTGATTGAATGATGCTTTGTTGTGTGCTTAATAGTTGATTTTTCTTTGTTTCCTTAATATATATAGCTTTTTTGAATAATTGATCCTAGAGGGATAAAGAAATTCTCCTCTTTTGTAACTTTGTTTATGCATAAATATTTTTGATTTTATACTTCATTTAAATGCTCTTTATTCTGGTTTATAGATTCATTTTTCTTTCTCCTACCGATAAATGTGAAAGTTATAGTTTGCTGAGCAATTCAAAATCTTTTTCAAACAAAATTCGAAGGAAGTAATTTACTAAAATTAAAGCTTTAAAATGACATATAATATTACTGTTTGTTCACTCATCTTGAATCTACTTCATTTTTAATGAATAAAATATTCTGTTTTGAATAGTATGTGAAAATTTTCCTCATTAATTGGATGTTGATGTTGCAACTTTTGAACTCAGGTGGCCAATGCCATGTCTATATACTTTGATGCAAAGTCTCCGCTTTGTTACCGGGTACTTTTATTTATTTTCTATTTGCAAATGTGTTGAGATTAGCGCCAATCTTTAATTCTAAATTTAATTTTTTGACTAGTGAATGAAAAAATTTAACTGTGTTTCATGTATGGCAGTTTCCGATATATTTTCGAAAATTTGGGTCTTCATTTGATTCATGTTGTTTGTTGGAGTAATTTCTATCAAAATTGCTTTATCTACATATCGTTTCCCCAGTAAATTTATCGTATTGAATTATGTTTGATTTGCTCTTTTAGCAATCCATTTATTGTATTCCTTTGATGTTTTATATCACGCTTTGAATGATAGAGTATACACAACTTTTTATAGGCTTGTTTAATACATGATTTGGTATTGTATGATAATTCATTTAAATTCGTACATCCAAAATATTTCACTTTTTCTCATTTTCAATTTCCCAAGTCAATTTCTTCAATTTGATTGTTAAGATAGCTATTGAAGTCTGTGATCTCGGGTTCCTCTAGAAATATAACAAAATTATCATCCACATACCGAAGATATAATGATGGCCTTGGATAAAGAAAGTCTATAATATTCAGGAATTGCTAAATGAATAGACTTTAATTGAAACACAAAATCCTGAAACAAAGTGGGCTGGTGTTATTCATCAAGAATTTATTTACCCATTTTCCCCTAGCAGACTACAACCGATCAATCATACAACTTTCAGACACCGACATCTTTGCATATGAAACATGTTTTTCAGGGGGAACATTTCCACAAATAATTTATTGAATTTTTGTAAAATTATATATTTTTCTTCTACATTTTAAGCTAATCCCTTAACCCTTAAATGACAGTTAAGAAAATTCAACTAACTATTTATGCTGCAAGAACATCTTTCAATTTTCAATTTTTTGAACATTTCTTAAAACTATATGTTAAGATTATAATTCTCCTATGGGCATGTCAAAATTCATTATATTAGTTAATGGGCAAGATGTTGAAGAATTTAGTTTGGGGTGAAATGGACCCCAATTGTCATCTGAGGGTTAAAGTTAAATGTTTTTATACTGGAATAAATGTTTATGAAAAAATAAGACATTCTTTTTGCAAAATGGTTAAAGATATATAATATAGTATTTTTATACTTCAATCATTCAAATATAAAGTTATTTAGCAGGGAAGCACTATAAGGGATTAACGGATTTGGGCTCTATTTGAATTAAAATTCCTTTATTTATATGAGCATAATTGCCTATGGTTAAAAATATAATTCTCAAGTTTGATATATTCAGATAAGTTGGCTTCCTCTGCATTCTAAGAGGTATACAGCTGTCTATGCGACTGTCAATCGTTGGTATGGACAGTCCTTCAGCGGTTTCTATTTCGACTAATAAAAAGCTGCTCGTTTGCAATAAATTTCGCTTAAAACGAAATCGATTAGTGTTGAATTCATAATTTCACATCTTTTCATTTGGCAGTTACTGAAATAAAACAAAGTTTTATTGAAACATGTCAAGACATTCATTAATGTCAGAAGACAGAAATGCGTTTGAGAAATCCTCAATTACCATTCAGTTCTACAAATTTAATCGCTTAAGCTCCTGCCACTCTTACAGGCAGGATTTATTAAATTTCGCAATTCATTAAACAAAATCGTTTACGGCTTAACAAAAACCAATATTTGTATGATCTAAATACAAAATAAACAATATTTGGAAATTTGCAACTGGAAATAAGACATTTTATAAACAACCTTGTGAAAAGCTCAGATTTTACATATAAATCTCAATAATCAATTAGTAATGCGCAGGGACATAATTTAGTGTCGATTCCCAAAACATGACCATGTTTGTTTTTTAGTAATACATATTTGTGCAAAAAGTATGTCGTGAGTCATCAATAATTAATCGTTGGTGTGGAAGAACACTAACAGATTCAAAGAACAATTTGAAACGGCAACAATTAAATTTGTGAAGTTTTTAATCCTATATTGGCCGGTTTTTTTTCACTTTTAAAACTGAGGTGTGGTTTTATCGAAGAAAATGTATATATCTCAAAAATGATCTAAAAATTAATTTCACTGTTAATATATTTTTTAGGGAAAGTAAAAAAAATTAGGGCCAAATCTTCTTTCAAATTAAAGATATAATATCATTTCTCAACGAGGATGCTGAGGGGTGTTCTGGGGCCAAATAAATTTTCTTGGCCGTAGCCGGCCGTGCAAAATAAATTTTGTTGTTGGCCGTAAACGCAGTTGGCAGTAATGCTTAAGCCGCAGCCGGCCGCTAGCCGTGATTTTTTTGCCGTAGTCGACGCTTTTTTACTACTACTAAGTGAAATACTCCAATTTTGAATGGAACTTTTAAAACATGCTCAAAGTTTTAACAATTAAAGAAAATGATCAAAGCGAATAAGTTTTAACCTTAAACAGTCTGGTGATTTTTAAAAAATTTTAATGATCCTATAAAAAAATTTTAAACGCTTATAACTCAAAAACTATTGAAGCTCAATCTGAAAGCACCACATGATAGACGAGAGTCTCTTCTTTCTTTTTCGCTCTAAATCCGCGCGCTGGCCTTGTACCTCAATGGGTTTAGAAACGATCAAAGTTCTTTGTTGCCTCCAGGGGCTCAAAGCCTTCTAAATACACTAACGTTAAGTATGGAAGGAATTTAAATCTCTTTCAACAATTCCAAAAATTTGTAAGAAAACTTGTTAATCTATTCAACAATCTCTGCCACAGCAATAAGCTTTAATAGAAACATTGCATTAATGTATGTTCCCCAATAGAACTGCCCATGCCCCAAGATTTTCAAATTTGGAAAATTCTTTGTAAATGTAGAATAACGGTTTGTCCTTTAAAACGAACGCTAGGCTGTTTAAGGTTAAAAACAAAAATACAAGTAAAAATCATTGAAATAATTTGTTCATAATAATATTCAAAAATGAAACTTAGCCGGAATTTTGGCCGTATGTGGCAGCTGGCCGCAGCTATGGCTGAGAACACCATAGGGCTAAGTACTAATGGATTTGAATTATTTTTTATTTTTTATTGATTTTTACTGTTATTATTGATACTCTTATGCTAAAACATCTTTTGTGCATAGTATGCTAGTTTATCTTTCTTGTACGCGTCTGGTCGGGTCGGATCGTGGGTCATTATTATTAGGGTCAGGGCTGGGGACAAAAAAATTACCTGTTTCCTCCATGAAATTGCTACACATATCTCATTCTATGCGAAGCTCATGTTTAAAGTTTTGTTCATTATCAAAAATACGCAGTACTTGTCAAATAGAATTGGAATTGTGCAAAAACACTATAATCAAACCCGAAAAGTTTTTTCAAGTGTGTGCGTGGCTAAAATTATTTCAGAAGCCTGTTTGTCTCAACATTTTCAGCCTATTGTATTCTAATGTTCTATACACAAACTTGTAAAGAACTATTGAAATACGTATAAAAATGCTCGATTAATGAAACACCAAATTTCGAAAGGTACATTTGGCTTATATTTGTTGAATATAATACATTCCAGACCGAATTCCAGTAATGTATTTGTACTCGAATTCTAAGATTTTATTAGCACATGTCAAAATTAAAGAATTCGGCTAAATTCCAATTCGTATGCAATTTTAAAAATCTCCACGGAAATATATTTATACTAGCTGAAAGCTGTCATGTGTCTAAACAATGTCTTATGCAGGAAATTCCTAAAACTCTAGTACTTATTAAAATATTCAATTATGTAGGAATTCTGCCTCACTTCACTACTTTCGCGATGATAATTTTTCACACAACATGCCAGACATTTACAGGCTTGTTTAATGGGGCGCATGCTGGGGTTCTGCGGGATCATTTACTACCATAGGACTGCGATATGCGACAAAGTATGAATTTCCATAACTTTGAATAAAATTTAAGCAATGCTATGGGACTATGGGACCTGAATATTTCATCAAATTCGGATATATTAAAATGGTACTTAATTGGATTCTTCCACACTGCTTGGCATGCGGGACCAAAGATGTACATGTGCCTGTCAACACAGGGCAAGGCAAGGCCCAGGTGGGAAGGGCTATGCACTGGTATTACAAAACTGGGCTGAAATTTAAAAGGCCGACTATTACGCAATAATACACGCAAGTAAACCCAATGCAGTGAATTATGTATACTTTTTAAGCAATATGTTGAACATTACATTTTGAAATTTTACATTAGTGTCATATACTCTGCCAAAGCTCAAAGTTTTTCAATATCAGAATGTAAATTTTATTATACATTTCTAACATACTCGATTACTAAAATTATGTTGATAACACTACTGATTATCTTAGGGTTCGCAAAGTTGAGGGCACGATACTTAGATTGTTTAGACTACTTAGATACGAGATGTGTAGAACATGTATTGTCGATGTTTATGATATGCATTTCAAGATTCTCAAAACATGCTCATGCTGTCAACAAAAATGAATGAAAACTACTATAATTATTAAAGATGGACGCGGCTATCTATGATCATGAAGCCAAGCGATAAAGACTAAATTACCAAGACACAGCGATCCATAAATTATATCAGCATCTCATTACACGCACATTTACGATAATCATGATGTTTTAAAACTAAGAGGGATGATGACCTTGAAGAAAGTTTGCTGCAAATAATAATAACTCTACTAAGTGTTCAATATGTGTAAGCAAAGGGTGTACTCGAGGGGGTGCTCAGGGGGCTTCGCTCATCTTGCTAAATTCTATTAGAGACCCAGCCCCCCATTGTTAAAATATTACGGCGTGGGGCGTTTGAATTTATCTGTTGAGAAATTAAATTTTGTCAAAATATAAGATAAAAATACTATGCTCAAATTTGGAGCCCCTTGTTAATTATTTAGGAGCACAGCCGTGGTATGCGGAATAGTCGCGAAGAGAATTTTTGTATTGTGAGGTGGGCTGCAGGCAGGGGCACACCCAGCTTCTTTTATGAGGAGGGGAACTATTATATATATATATATATATATATATATATATATTCATATATATTGTATATATTTTTATTTTAACCT
>CABFPE010000108.1:226754-269759 GCA_900660155.1 Hofstenia miamia
CCAGGGGCACATCCAGCTTTTTTGCTGGGAGGGGAACTATTATATATATATATATATATATATATATATATTGACATAGTTCAATAGATATTCCTACATGTAAAGTAGTTGCTAAATTCATTTTTCTGAAGATTTTATTCATGCCCAATCAACTTAATTGCAATTCGGTATATTTTATGACGCTTGCTAAGAAATTTTCTACAATTTTGCGGAATGCTAGACTAAAGTTAGGTATGGTTAGAAACTTCTAATAAAATCTGCTCGCTGAAATTAAAAATTCTAAATTGAGTTTTTCAAGAGTAGGTATATGCACAATTTCAAAATGTTGTTTAAGAAGTTATAAAGTATTCACTATAACTTTTGAGTAATTGTATATTTTGTCAATTTCATCCCATTTTTAAAATAGTTCAGTTGCACCCCAGGGCTCCGGAGGTCCATCTCCGACTTCAACTCCTTTTAGCAGAAGAAAGAACAGGACTGAAGATCAGTCCATATTAAGACTTTGCTGCGCAAAATACCTTTAGTTACATTTTGTAACTTGCCATAATTTGAATTTAATACTTTACTTTTCTATTGTTTTTATTAGCATTGCTATGTAATTCACCCTATTTCACTACCAGTAAAAAACATAGAAACCATGTTCAAATTGTTTTCATTTTAACAAAATAAAATTTCATAAACATTTCATTCAAAATGACTATATTTCCCATTGCTAGTTTTGCTTTTGGCAATAATTGGAATGAAAATAATAGATAAAAATCATAGTAAATTAACATGTTTTGTGTTGTGTAAAAACCAATCATAACACATAGAAACTTTTTAAAAGAAACATCATCGTTGTGAGATAACAACCAAGGTTACAAGTGCTTCATACTTCTGTAGCACTAAGAAGAAATTGGTCTAGAAAAATATAAATTAAATGCGAGTAATCATAATCACTAAGAGCAAATTTGGCTCTGTCTTAGATACCTTATGTAAAAACTATGATCATTGCTTAACTTCTTTAGGTGTGACATCACAATATCAGGTGCCTGACAGAAGATAACAATGGTGCGAAATAACATTAATATTATGAATTCAATATATAAAAAAGTGAATTCAGTAGTGGAAGCATTATATATTTTTTTGGTCATCAAACTGAGCAGTACACTCACAATAGCGAATAGGAATTGATTTCCGCAAGATTGTCACCCGTTAATGATCGTGAGAACGTTTTTAGTGAATCTTAAATAGCTCCAAAATATTGACAAATTTTCTTCTTCTAAAGTATTCAATAGAGTAATTGATTTTCAATTATTGTAATATCAATTAAATATTGATTAGCCATGCAGAATGAGTAAAACAAATGCTTAATATATATGTACTATTATTGTAATAGGCATACATTTCATGAGGAATGGAAGCATCTGTTGAGGGGTGAGGAGGGAGTTCCCTCCCCTCTCTGAGTGCACCTCTGGTTCCAGGAGAGTTTACTTGAACCGCAACAAGCCTGGAATTCTCAATTAATACTGTTCATTATGTATACAATTATACTTGAAATAAATGCATTAAGGCATATATAAAAATTAATCAACTCAAAATGTCATTGCTAAGCATAAATATTGGTTTACATCGAGTAATTCATTTCTTGATTATATTAAAAGTAGCCAAATCTAATCACAATCCAGTCTTCATATTCAAATTGTGTTAGTTGTGTTATTTATTGAAGAAATCAGAAAGTATAAATTTCAATTTCTGACAATTTCGGATTATTACATAATTCTCACAAAGGCGGGGATTTCAATCAGTGTAGAAATTATGGTAATTATTCTGATTAAATATGATGAAGATTTAAGCGGAACTTCCTTTATTGATTCGTAAAATGAGATTAGTAACGCTGTAAAGAATAGCTATGAAAATGATTTAAGATTGAACATAGAAAAAACTAATGACATTTTGATAAACTCAACAAAACCATACCCAATTCGTGATCCATTTTAAGTTCAAAATAAAGAAATTATTTGGAAGCGTTTGGAATAATAGAAATCTCCATATGTTCCTCATATAGAAAGATATTAAAATTTATTGAAGAATTTTGCACATGATATAACTAAGCCCCAGTTAATTTAAGAATTACCCTATTGTATTTCTAACATACAAATAATGCCAAATTGAAAGAAATGACATACTAACGTGTTTAAGTCAAACAGAAAAGCAATTAAAAATAAAAGTTACGCAACAATAAATGTTGTAACTTATCTAAGCAATATAACGAATTTAAATCAAGCAAAAAGCATTAATTTGACATTAATACTTTTAGGCAAACTGTTAGTTGAAATTTGAAAGAATATCAAAGTTTTGCTCAACAAAATATAGTTACATACAAAAAAGTATTAGTTGATTTAATAGCTCAGTAATTCCCAATGCTACATCATGAATTAACGTATTTTCAAAATATACCAAATTTATATATATATATATATATATATCTTTATATTTATGTAAGTTAACCCAGGCACCCCTCCAGAGACCCCACTTAAGGATTATATTTAAATGTACATAATTTTTTATAAATATTTCTGTTACCATTGTACATCATAATGTGTTTGTTATATGAATCCTAAAATTTCAAGTAATAAGTAAAAAAATTATATTATGGTCTCTAGAGAGTCCATTGTAATTAGCGTTTTTGGTCTGTAGTTAAAGTTTTAATCGATTTACATGTTAAATGTGTATTATATATAAAAAACGAAAAAATTTTTCTTATTAAAATCTAACCTCGTATAGCTCTAAATACTCTTTTTTAATTAATTCCCTTTTAGCAGCATCATCATCAGTTTCTGACTTATCCGTGCTAACGTTGTTTGCATTCGACTTCTGCAAGCGGTTGCGACGACTACTGTCAGATCTGCGTGATTTGCCATAACTTGAACTAGACGAGCTGTTACTGAACGTACCACAGTGAGACATGTCCGACAAAAAATTATTGCAATAATGCTACTTTTTGAGAAAAATAAACACAAAAATAATGAGTGAATAAAACGGGACTGCAGCAATAAACCGTTAGAGTAGTGAGTGTAGCAATAATAAACGGGGGAATCGCAAAACGTAGAGAAATTATAAAACGAAGACTTAACCGTCAAGCGAGAAAGAAATGTTTATCAGAAAACCATATGCATGTAAACCGTAGAATGCATTCCAAATTCTTAATATTTTCTGGTGATATCCATTTATCATATAAATGAATTCAAATAGCTAATGTAACGTGATATTATGAATTATTTATACCAGAAAGAGACAACTTTGAAGTGAGGCGTTCGAAATAAAGATGATTTGCCATCGTTGTCAGATTTTTCTTAGTTGTATGCATATTGAATAACAGAAGTGAAATTAGATTTTCAAAGTGTGAAAATTAAAGTGACGTTGCATTGTCAAAAACAAATCAAATTCTCATTTCATTTGTTGGTTAACGCAAACTGTTATTTTTATCGTTATTATATAGATATAAAAATTTTCAGTAAGTGAGAGAAATAAGTCGAACTAAAGCATGACCCATTGAGTGGGGTCAAATGTCAAATGCGTGCCAAAAATTGTGTTATATGTAACGGGCACGTATGAGTCGGAGAATTGTAATTTTGAAAATATCAAATATTAATTTTTTAAATCTAAACATTAAAAGCATCAAAATTTTTATCCATTAACCAAATCAGTGTAAAAATGAGAAAATTATGACTGCTTAACTCAAAATGTATTGCAATCGTGCCATGGAAGCCAGGCCTGGAAACCGGTCGAACTTTTTGGGCCCAATCCGACCCCTCTTCCTAAATTTGACCCGACTGTACCAGAAAAAACAAAATTATGTGTGTTTTCAGACAAAACTAGCCAGCCAGTAGGAGGAAAATGAATGTTTTTTATGAATTGCATGTCATTGGACAAAACAGTTACATGCAACAAAGTTCAATTGTTAAATGTGACGTTATACATCCTATGCATGTAACCAGCAATTAATGTCAACGTTATTGACTGTCTGGACATGACCCGATTTAAAGAAAAACTTTGATCCAACCCAACCAACCCGCGGCTTGTGTAGACGCGTTTCCACCCCAGATGGAAACGCATTATTCATTCCTAATATATTGATGTCATTATTGTACGCATCTAAACATTGACTTTTGGTACCCCTGCTCTGAAGAATGGAACTGCTTAATTTGACAATTTTGAAATTGCTTTAAATTCCGAAAAGCATCGTTTTGTGATAAGAAATGGAGTGCTTTAAGAAATTTTAAAAATACTTCATTTTGCTTGTTTAATCTTATACTGTCCTGTAATTTCTTAAAAATATTAATGGTTCTTGAAAAAATTTTTAAGTGCTTATAACTCAATAACTAATAATAACTAATGAAGACTGCCGAAACCTGAAAGCACCTCATTCATTTCGGTATCCACTGACTTCTGACTTTGTACACGACATACCTTAATGAGTTTGTTGGGTATATCAAGAGATAACGAAAGAGTTACAGTTCATTGTTGCTTACATGGGCTCTGATATAAAGAGAATTTAAATCATTCTTTAAATATCGGAATTTTCAATGAAAAATAGTTAATTTTTTTCAAGCACGTCAACCACAACAATACGCTTTATTAGAGATTTTCAACATTATGTTCTAACACGTTTATCAACTGATATGCCCACGTCTCAGTCTCAACAATTCCAAATTTTTTATAGGCTTGGCGACGATTCTTAGAAAATGTGGAAAAACGATTTGTACTCTTAGAAAGACACCAGGCAGCTCAAGGTTGACTGTGATTGTGGATAAATAGCA
This sequence comes from Hofstenia miamia, assembly GCA_900660155.1. Taxonomy (NCBI): domain Eukaryota; kingdom Metazoa; phylum Xenacoelomorpha; order Acoela; family Hofsteniidae; genus Hofstenia; species Hofstenia miamia. Next base: position 231,557 of record CABFPE010000108.1, read on the forward strand.
AGGGCCATGGCTTGGTTCTTGGGTCAATATTCTGAAAATTGATGTGTTGCTCGTATATTGCGTCACCGTTTAAACTCATTTCTCAAACTCTCTGCTATATAATTATGGTAGGTTTTGGTGAGCAAAAATGACATTTTTATGTTAGATTTATCTAATATTTACGCAATAGCATATACTTAAGTCTTCGGAAAATCATTGATACACAACTAATAAGCTCATTTGCTTCCATCCCACATAATTATAATGGTTCTACTTTTTACTTCAGTATATAAATTCTCAAAGTACTTATATTGGCTAGCGCAAATACGTACATGTAAAATAAGTATTAAGTTCGCTAAATTTGGTGATATGCAATTGACAATCAATATTGTGTTTCCAATTTATTCTATTCAAAATCTTTAGACCAAAAATTCAAATTTTCTGCAGCAATACATTCAATTCCTTCAAAACACAAATGTTTTCCTGTTAGATTTTACTACCAAATTGTTTTCTAAACTGCGGACGTATATATTTTAATATCAATTGTAGTATTAGTAATTCAAATTACTATGAACGTAATTGAAAGTTCTCAAAACGTGGAAGTACCTTTAATTTGTAAAAGAATCAAAAAGAATGAAAATATCAATAATCGGATAGTCTAGATAAATTTATTAATAAATGATAATCAGCAGTCATTTTCTGCATATTCATGTACTGCATGTCGAATGTAATTCATTGTTAAACTAGACCCTATATTATTTATAAGTGTTCATATGTATTTCTATACAGTGTTGAATATTATTTTCAATACTTTTGCTTGTTTGATTAACACGATATTAAGAAGTGAAGTACTGGAGGCATTAATTCTTTACCAGCATATTTTTCAGGTTAAAGCATTGTAAGTAACAGTTTTTTCGGTTTTTTCACAGTGATAAACCAAAACAAAGTCAGCTTATATTAACTAAGCATCTTCCAAGCTGCATGTGTGTGCTCTTTTATAACCATTACATATTTAAATGGAAATTTGTTTACAGCATATGCATAAAAGAAGCGGAATCATTTTTTTTCTGTATTTATAAAATCTATTTATCCAGATTTATTAAATAGACATGATGACGACGTCAAAACAATAGATTGAACTTTGTGTTGGAAGATTTACATTTAAAATATTACCACAATATCCATTGGAATTGTGCAAGATGAAATTAATCTCACTTATCAGCCAATATTTCTGCAAATTCAATTTTAATATAATGCCTTAAAATTTGATGAGATCTCGATTAGAATTTGAAATCGAAGCTCCCTTTGCATAATTAATAGTTCAACGTATTAATATATTGAAATATTATAATCTATTATCATATGTGTTAAAATGCTACAGGTAAACAGAGTCTAACTTTCAATTTCATAATGATGTTGACCCCTTTGCAGACAATATTTATTAATATGCTAAATTCTCAGTAAATATTTTGAGGCTTATAAAATAAATTGTACAACATAAAACAAAATTAAGGCCGGGATTGCTTGAAGTGAAGGCTTAGAATATCCTCCTGTAACTTAGATGTGTCTAATAGACAAAAGGTATCAATTAAATTATCTCAAATTGCCAACTTGAAACCATTACCATTTTCCTAAAATATTGGGAAAAATAATCTTTATAAAAATTTTTTGTTTAAATTATCGCCACAGGCATGAATTTTTTCTTGGGAAGTAGCAATTTTTTTTTAAAATAGATAGTTGATGAAGGTAGTGTAGCTGTGGTGTACAGATATATTATACAGTTACAGGTAAAAAATGTTTTATATCAATCTTAACTTATACAGTCTACTAGAATACGTATATCGGAAGCAAAGATAAGCTTAGGCATTCGTAGAATTTGTTATTGGAAAGCCTTTTCCTATTCTAGATGAAACTTAAACGCCTATGCTCTCTAAATTATGATAAACAGTATTAAACAACTAATATTATTTTTACCTTCTCTCGTTACGCTGGTGTGACTTTCAGCTCGGAAAGCTCACCAGGCTCCAGGGAGTCTGGGAACGTTTCTCAGGAGCTTGGCTGTTCCTGATGGTATTGCCTTTTGTACTACTGTTCCTACCTACAATTGGGTAATCTTAACTCCTTGTACCTCAACCGCTATTAAGACTATTTCAAATTTATTCACTTCCTCTATTTCCTCTGTCGAATAATTGTACTTATCTATTTTATCTTTCAACTTAATTTCTACATTCTTGCCTTTTGGTAATGTTATTTCTACCACTATTTCGATTCTTTTCGCATTTATCTATCATAACAATGTCTGATTACTTGCGTCAATAGCCTTCCTAGTTTGTATGTTGAAATTCTATAGTATCTTAATTCTCTCATTCTCTGCAAGTTCTTTTGGCTTATTCTCATATAATTTTCCTGTTTTTACATGGTTCCTTAATCGATATGCACTTACTTCTACAGCCTCCTCGAAACTTAACAGTCCTTTCCCACCTTGCTGCTTTGGTATCTACAGTTAAATTGAATGGTCTTTCTGCAGTTAGTAACTTCTGATCTCCATGTCGAGCAACATCAGGTCGTCCGCATTCCTGTTGAGTATCTTAACATTGATCCCAATTACAGATTAGCTTTATGCGGCTCATTACTATTATTGTTATTATTATTATTATTATTATTATTATTATTATTATTATTATTATTATTGAAATTTTCAAAAAATCTGACATGAGTCCTCTACTTAAAAAAGGTGACCCTCTAAACGCAAAAAATTATAGACCTATTTGCATTAGCCATCCTTATAGTAAACTGTTTGAGAAATTATTAAATAACCAAATAAACGCCTATTTGAAATCTGAAAATATTCTCGTAGTGGTTATAGCATTCAAGATGCAATTTTATCAATATCAGAACAAATAAAATCTAATTTAGCCCTTAATAAATGCAGTTGTGTGAAGCAAAGCGCTTAATTCAATGAATTTTGACATACTCAAAGATAACTTAACGTATTATAGTATACTTTGATAACAAAGCTATTAACTTAATAATGAACTTCCTTCAAAATCGACAGCCAAGAGCTATACTTAATGGTAAATAATCAAAATATATTCTAACTGACCGCGGGGTGCCTCAGGGCACAGTTCTAGGTCCCATCCTATTTGCAATCTACGTAAATGACACAACCCTAAATGTAAAATACAGTAAAATTTATCAATATGCAGATTATACCTGTCTTATAAGCACTAATATAAATGCTTTTAAAGCAATTAAAGACCTGCAAAATGATATTGAAAATCTATCAACATATTTCGCAAATAATCAACTGAAAGTAAATATTGAAAAAACACAATTTATAATATTTTCTACTAAGACATTCAAAAGTGTCGCAAGAAACATTGAAATTTTATATAAACCGTGTACCAATAGAGCAAAGTGAATTCATCAGCTATTTAGGCGTTGAAATCGACAATGATTTAAATTTCGAACAGTTCTTAATGTCAAAAATTAAAAAATGGCATCTGGGGTTAGATGTCTTTATCATCTTAGAAATATTTCAAATGCATATCACAAAAAATTAATAAATGCTCTCTGCTTATCACATTTTCAATATTGCTCATTTCTCTTTGCAAATATAAACTCAAAATATCGCATTCTTCTGTCTAAAACCTTCAATTGGTCTCTTAAAACACTCAATTTCGCTCAAAGCATGACAATGTATCCAACTATCGACTAAAATACAAAATATTATTTCGTTACTACCAAATGCAAAAGCATATCTTATCAGTATTATTTAAATTCAATTTTGGTCAACCCGCGATTTCGTTTTTAAAACAATATATTAAATTAAATGAACGTTCTCAAAAATTCCTATGCTTAGATAACATTATAATAGCTTTCACCACACAGCAACTAAGATATGGAATAACTTAGATCATGAAATTAAATGGAAAAAAACTACAAGAAATTCAGAAAAAAATTGCGCAGATTCCTCTTTAATAGACATTCTTAACGACAATAACGTACTACACTCATTCGAAAATTTTGTATAGCACAAGAAAGCCACACACACGCAGACACAAATTTATATTATATATATTTTATTACTATTACTTTGTAAATACATGTATTTGTAGTTTGTAGCTTTTGTACTAGTTTGCAGCAAAAATTTGCTTTGACTCTTATTATTATTATTTCTCACAGCTTCATGCTGGTATCCCTCTCAGCTGGGGAACTCACCAGTTCCCAGGGAGTCTGAGAGCTTTCCTTATGTGCTACTGCTCCTTCCCACTTTGGAATTCCCAACTCCTCCAAGTATCTCTTATGCTTCTTACTTACTGCTCCTAGTGCTCATACTACTACCGGGACTACTTCAACTTTCTTCAACTTCCACAGCCTTTCTATTTCCTTTGTCAACTCTCTATATTTGTCTATCCTCTCTTTCTCCTTGCTTTCAACATTTCTGTGCTTTGGTACTACTATGTCTCCGTGCTTCTATGACTTTGCTTGTCTGGATGTTGAAGTCCCACAGTATCTCTATGACGCCTTGTATCTTGTGCTCATACCACTTGTCTCCTGCTTCTAACCGATGTTGCCTGCTCAAGCTCCAATATACCATTCGTCCCACCTTGTCATGCCTGAACTTATACTCATTCTGCACCAACTTCTCACACCCTGCTATCAGATGATCTACTGCCTCCGCCTTTTTCTTACATAGCCTACACTTATCACTTACTTCTACTCTTCTGTCTATATGCATTTCACCCAGTTTGTTCTTCTTCCAAAACCTTGTTTGTCTCTCTAATTCCATCCTACTCTCAGTGCTTATCTTCCTTAACTCCTTAGTATCTTGCTTGTCTCCCTCTTTAACTCCCTAATTTCATTCTTGTTCCACCTAACTATTCCTGCCGAATATCTATTTCAACATTGGTATTGCGCATGTATTAATTGCTTTTATGCTATTCTGACCATTTAATGCTGACTTCTGTAATACTTTCGTTACTCTCCTCTTGTGTTCTGTGAAACTCCGTTAGCCTCTAGCGTCCTCAATACCCACCTATGTGATATGTTGTCATACGACTTCCTGTAGTCTATCCATGCCATTGCTAAGTTTGTCTTCCTTTTTCTACAATTCTCCACCAATCCCTGGTCTATCAGCAACTGATCTTTGCATCCTCTCGTCTTTGTGCTACATCCCTTCTGCTTCTCTGGTATCAACCTGTTCTGTTCTACTTGAAATCACAGAAGTTAGCAATTTCGAAGTTGTTGGCAGACATGTTATTAGCCTTTCTTTGGGTCCTACTGTATCAGAAATGTTCTTCCCACTAACATTCATTCTGGGCACCCACTCACCACACACTCCTCCAATGCTACTGCTGGTCTCTCATGAAAACTTGTGAACTTCTTCAGACAATACCCATGTACCTCATCTTTGCCTGGCGCCTTCCAGTTCTTCATCTTCTTTATAGCCTCCTTCAGCTTTGCAGTTGTGATTACTTCTTCTTCTTGCCTGAATTCCTTCTGCATCTGCTCACTCTCTATCTCTGGTCCCGCACTTCGCCTGCTCTAGCCTTTTCTCCTGTAGAATCTTCCTTCTTGGGTTTCAAACTTCATATTGTCGCTTGCCCTATATTTTCTCAGTTTCTCAGCTTCTGTAGCTAATCTCTTTCAGTTTCTACCTACCCTGCACTTGTCCTGTATCGCTTTACTTGTCCCTATCTTCCCTAATTGCTGCCTAATCTTTGCCACTTCAAATTTTGAAAATTTTGGTTTAAACGCCATCTATCGAATACATTTATCGCTTATATATGGCAATGTGAATCTAAATGCAAAGAAATACCGGTTATCTATTACTCTCTCAACAAAATATAATCAACTTTGAAAAGTTCTTTTCACACTAAATAGAGTGAGAGAACACAACACGTAAATGTAACTTGCAATGCAATCTCCTGATCCATCAAAACTGTAATTGAACGAAATTAGAAAAATATTTATGCCAACATTTTACAGTAAATGTAGTATCTTAAATATGAATGCCAGTGAGTGCTGCATTGCTTATTCGAATATTTTGAAAAATTTACAAGATTTTTAGGATTTATTGGAATTTAAATTTCAAATTTATTACAAATTTATTTTAATAATTTTAAAATGATTTCTGAAATTCTCAAAAAATATTGTAGGAGATTTGAAATTCTGAAAATGCGCATATTGATGGGATACATTTTGGAATACAAGGAGTCACTAAATACGTCGAACAAAATCAACATTGAGGTGTGAGAATATATGTATATATATATATATATATATATATATATATCTTGCACATTGGATACTGACTCTCATTGGAGCAAAAGTCTTTCTCCATTTAAGGAATAACAGCAATATCTTTCAAAATATAAGCCACGAATCACACTGGATGTACGCAACATAGTCCATAGGGTGTGCAGATTTTTATTCTACAATTACTAACATGTGTAAACTAAACTTACTATAAAAAATAACGTTTGAAGTTTGTACAAGTTGATTATGAGGTAAATATGACTCTTTTTCCTCTTATTCTAATAAAGTTTAATCCGTTGCGATTCATGTGAAATTTTGAAGAAAACGAAATCTCTAATAAAAAATCATTAAAAATTTGAAATCACTTTGGAAATAATAAATATTATAATTTATATTTCACAAAAATAATTGTTAAAAGGAATTCGAAACGCTTCAACTTGACGCTATCTAAATACAATATCGTTATTTAACATTATTTTCTAATTCAATCTACATAAACTGTTGTTAATTTATATTATAATAATGTAAAATGCTATGGTCTACATAAATAGTTCATGACTTTATAAGAGCAATTAATAGTGAGCAAAGAAAATAATTCATAATTACAGTTAAAAAAATCTTATATTCAATTATGATGCAATGAATTTTTAATTTATTCTTTAACCAATTTATCCTGAACAAAAGAAATCTAATGAGATTTCAAAGCTATTCTTTTGTAAAAACAATAGATCTTAAATTAAGAAAAAATTCTGATTGAAGAATCTAAAGAAATTACCTATTTTAATGAAATCTTAAATATATAAATATATATATATATATATATATATATATAAATATAGATGTATACATTAATCATTTTTAATTTGAATCATAGCATAGGACAAAGATAAAGATATAGAAAAAATTAACTTCTATTCATCTTAATACGCAGAAAAGATTTTCGAAAAAATTACCTATTGAAAATATACTATAAGAAAACTACATTCATTTTGGTTTCTCAAGTGTTTCAAAGTGTTATTATTTCAGAATGGGACTGTATTTTATATATAAATAAGTATGTAAAATTTAAAGGATCAATAAATTTGAAGAACAATATACATCTAAATACAGATATCTCTTTACATTAGCATTCATTGTAAATGAAAATTATATAAATATTTTTAAAAAAATTAAGTTTATGGAAATCTGAAAACGGTAAGATGTTAAATAAATAAGAAAATTACATGACCCAATGTTCACATGTACATGGATATGTAGAGGTTTTCAATTGGAGGGTACTTAATGATGTTTTTAAAATGTGAGCAATGAAATAAAATATCAAAAGACTTCAGTTTGTGACATAAAATTGTGATATATTATATATATATATATATATATATATATATATGAATTTGAGTATGTGCAGGTGTGTCTTAAATTCTATTTACGTAAAGTACAAATTCGTTATCTAATTTAGGTCTAAGACAATATAATTTTTTGATCCTTTATATTGATTACCAAAAACTTAACTCATTTAAATGCTTTCCAAATTTATTGCTTCTAAACATGAATGAGCAAAACCAAATTTTATGAATACTCAAATCATAATTTATAATTCTACTAACTGAATTAAGCAGAACTTATAACTTCTAATATTTGTATCATTTTCTGTAAGTACCGCCTACAATAATTTATGGCAAATTTAAAAACGTTATATTTTTCAATCTAGCTAAATACTGATGTTGATAAAATAATTTAATGTCACATTATGATTACCATAGACGTTATTGTAATACAAAATTGACAGCATTTACAATTAATGTATTTATATTTCGTTCCTCTAGATTATTAGCTAAGTTCAATTCAACAATAGGATTTATCACAGGCAGAAATTGAAATTTAAATATGTGAACAGACGTTGTCTCAATCTGATGTCTATCAAAACTGAAGTAATATTTACAATTTTCTAAATTTTCAGCTAGGTGATAATTGATATTGTAAACAAAAGTTGATGTTTTGCGGAATTTAATACAATCATCAAACAATATGAATTTATTAGAATCAGCATGGATTCTTACTGGGCTAAGAGAAGCAATGTACATTCCACGTTAAGTAACTTCAGAAACTTAAGTGACAATTTACATTAAGAGTTTTTAATAAACATTAAAATAGTTTAATGTCCTCAAAGAATGTCAAGATACAAATGAAGCTGAATCCAGGATAGTTAGTATATTTAAGAAAATTTTTAATGACTTTACGAACGATGTTAGTCGCATTGTATTAAACTGGAAGTTATTACAAAAGTCTATTTCACTAATGTTTAAATTTACGGATCTCTAAAGAAATTGTTGAAGTAAAATAGGCGAATATAGAAATATTATACATTGAAAAAAGGTTTATGACTAAGAATGAAGGATTAATAATTCTATGCTAAATAAAAATTACAACTAAATTCGGAAACATTCCACAAAGATATTTGAGTAATTATGGAAATATTTGGAATAATGCTTAATGTCTTAGTGATAAATATATATCTTAAAACATTAAATTCAGAGATATTTAAGCACAGATGCTCATAGGGTGAAACATATGCCCAACTCGGACTGGCCCACGAAATGTAAGGCTGGCTAATTAAGATTAATGCTAATAGAACGTATTTTAGGTCCATTTTCTATCTACATCTATACACTAAAAGGGAAAAACTTAAAATTTAAATTTTATTTTGTTTATATATTTTTTTAATAGTAGTAGTATTTATTGATCTAACATTAGCATAAATACAAAAACAATGCAAATTAATAAAACAAATACACTTACGACAATTTAAACATAAGCAAATTAATGATTTTGAACAAGGCGACTTGTTGTTATAAATAATATAAAATTTTTCCAAAAATATGCTTTTAGTTCATGCTTCACTTTTTTGGGAGAATTAAATAGATTTATATCTGATATAGATGAATAAAATTGTCCATATATGAAATGCCTTGAAAGTAGAAAGTTAACGCCTTTTGTTTTCTAAAATGTGAACATCTAAATAGCGAATTGTTTGATGATCTTAAAGCAGATCTTGAAGGAATATAGAAGGACAGGTTGTTTAGAATCGAAATAGCTATGTTCATTTAAAATCTTGTTTAAGAAAATTAGATCTGTTAATTGTAATTTATAAGAAGTGGGTAAAAATTTTTAAAATATTCAGCCTTTCAATTTATTGCTGCTCTGAATATATCCAGCGAGTACATCTACGTTGAAATCGTTCAAGCTTATCAAGCATAGACAGGTTTTAATACCATACTACAGAAGCATACATAATTGATGACAATATCATAGAATTATATAATTGCAATTTAATTTTCCAGTGAGTGTTGAATGGTATCAATCGTTTTAACTTCAATAAGGTATTTGTACACAATTTATTTTTAAAATTAATGTGACTTTTCCAAAATAAATTATTAGAAACGATAACCCCAAGATCTTTTACTTTCGGTGAAAAACAAATATGATGATCTAGAAACTGTAAGCTAGTGTCTTTAAAAAAACATGAAAATTCAATTAGTTGAAATTTTTTAATGTTAAAATAAAGCTTGTTTTCAACAGACCAGTATTGAGCAAGTGTAAAATCATTTAAAAGTGAATCAGTAGAAAATGCCAGAAGCTTCAAATCATCTGCAAATAGAAAAGGCATTACTTGTCGAAATATCAGGTAAATCATTAATAAAAATTGTAAGAAGAAGGAGACCTAAAACAGACTCTTGAGGAACTCCACTTGTGATAGGTAAGTATTTCCAATTGCAATCATTAACTATAACTCTTTGCCACCTATCACTTAAATAGGATTGCAAAAGTTTCAGCAGATTACCTCCAATACCAAAGTGATGAAACTTTTTAAGTAAGCGATCATGTAGAATACTATCAAATGCTTTACGAAAATCTGGGTATAAAACGTAAGAAATATCGCCATTATCAAACTGATCGTAAATTAATTTAAAAAAGGATAAACGTTGAGTAGCAGTCGACCGTTTTTCTCGAAAAACATGTTGATAAATTGATAATTTTGAAGAAAGAAATTCATACATATAATTGAAAAGTATACGCTTAAACCAAATTGAAATCTTGGGCAAAATACTAATAGGACTCTAATTTTCCACTTTGTTTAATGATCCATTTTTATGTATGGGAATTATGTTTGATAATTTCCAAATAGAAGGCTATGATCCAGTATCCATGCAAGAACGGAATAATTGTAGAACATGAGGTGCAAGAGCATTTCCATGCATTTTCAAAAATTTACTTGGCAATCCATCACTGACACAACCAGTATATTGTTTATAAATTATATAGCATTCATTGCACTTGAATTAATTACTGTGCATTGCCAAGTTATTTTGGGATGTCAATCCATTTTCAATCCACTTTTTGTCTCCAATGCCTCCTTTCACAGTGACCTGAAACTCAAGCTGATACAAAATTTATTACTCTTGACCAAAAGTGATCAACAATTTCTGACTCGATTGTGTTCTTTTTAGGCAATTCGGTTGCCGGTATCAACACCCATTTGATAGGCTTGGTATTTCATTATGGGTGGTTAATGGTCAATGACCAAAAGATGTGATCACTACTCTACAAATTACGTTCCTACCAATTGTGTTAATTATTAGTATATTATCGATTTATAAAATCATTTTGGATGAAGACTAGCATCGACTCACGACCCATTATCATTGATAATTTATCAAGTTTCAATGAGATGATCCGAAATGATCCCTGCGCTATATGTTTGTAACACTTGACCCGAGTTGGCCCGTGATCCTGTTTCAACTCTGATATCAGTAAATCGCCATCACTTGGTGACACTAATACATAGATCAATAGGCAGAAATCGCTTAACATATTTAAGGTATACAATATAACAAATTATAACAGGCTACATTGAACATTATAAAAAGCATTCATTCTGTAACCAGACATTTTAGTGCTTTATAATATAAACCGGTATCTTCACTGATGTTATCCAGAGCAAGGAAATTGTTTATATTCAACTGAATTCAAGATTAGTCATAAACTGAAAACTGTGATATAAATTAGTGGTTAGATTTGTTAATATAAAGCCGAATTAATTATAATATGAAAATGTGGCATCCATTTATAGCTTGTAAGCTTTTAAATGGAAACTTGCCCAATCAAAATAAAAAGGGTGTGAATCAGTTGATTTCCCATCGCCATTCTGTGTTTCTACAATAATGTGTAGTGAAGAAGCTAAGTGGGCATTCCCCCCCCCTTCAAATCTAATAATCCAAGAAGTGCATAATAGTAAAATTGTATTACTTTGTTATGCTCCCGCCTAAGCCTGCCTAGACCCCCTCAAGATTAGCACGAATAGATGTTCCGTAATTGAACGCTTAAAATAATGCGTGAAGCAATCGATATTGGTTTCAATTTTGTGCAGCCTATAGAAAATTGATTTTAACAATTTCGTTTATAAATGAAATCTTTGATTGAATCACCTTTGCAGAAGTTGTAAATTTCTGTAGTTTTAAATTAGATAAGACGCATTTTATTAAACTATGGTCTGTTCTCACCATGCGACTAGTGATATTAAATGTTAGAGTTTAACGGTCAGCTTTGCGTTGACACCAATTATTCAGCTGTTTCCTGGCAAGTTTGAGTTTATTTCAACGTGCAAAGCTCTAAATCCTTGACTTGAAAGACGAGTCATTCAACACTTCAGAGTATCTTAAATCAGTCAAAAGAGCAAATTTACTTACGACAATAACAGAATTTGCGAGCTATAAATCGCATTTTCTCCAACAAATGTAGAGTTAACACATTATTGTCCTACAAATACAACCTCAAAGAGTGATATCGTCTACTAAACGGAAAGCTAAACGTAGGCCTACAATGTCAAATGTTGGGAGAGCAATTTCAGACAAAATGTCATTACAACAAACGCTTAGTACATTTAAAGCTACGTTTGGATATATACAAATTAGCGATCTATGCATAATCCTTCAATGCAATAATTACTGGTTATGTATTTCAGGGTTTCTGTATTTCATTACTGTAACACACTAAATTATTATGTCAACAATTAGGAACTGTGGATTCTACCAAGACTAGCAAACAGTTATCTCCACATAATAAAAGTTTAAAATAATATAGTTTATTTATATTCTAAGAATTATCTTCCAAAAAATAGTTTACAAACGTTTCAGAATGAGAAAACGTATACTTTCAAAATTGTGTTTGGAAAACTGGAAGACAGCCATGCAACAGTACACATTAACATATTGTACAATGGCATTTCAGCTTACAATTTTGAGATTGTAGTAAAGAATGACATCTATTCGAAATTTTAGAGATAGATTTCAGTATGGCCATGATCACAAATAAAATGTTCATTCATTTAGTAGATGCAGATTAGGAGTTAACCAGGATATTCAACAAAAAAGTCAGTCAAAGTAATTCCATATACCCCTTTTTAAGAAATACTCAGCGTATTAAAAGTATCAGAAAAGACCAAATTAGTGATCATTTGAGAAAATGTCATGCATTTCTGTTTAAAAAACCTTAGTCTACAAAAATGAAGGTTACCGGATATTATGAAAATCTTTCCACATGATAGAAATATATTATGTACTTTTGATGGTGAGAAACACTAAACCTGATGTGATTCAAAATCCCAATGTCATCAACAGGTGGTCTGATTAGTTTTTATGCTTGTCAAGTACCTTTATCTATACTTTTAAGGAGGGGAAAACCAGCTAGGTATTATTTTTTTTAAAAAGATGGTGGGACAACAAAAGACACCTTACAAGACTAACACCACATCAAATATAAGAAAAAATGGGGCTAAAGCAAAATACCACCCATCGACCCCTCATTTGCCCAAATCGGTGCCCCAAACGGTCAGTTTTGGTACCTCACTAAAATCCTATCTACTACAACAAATTTCAATGTATGAGTCTCTAAATTGGCATTGTAATAAGAGAGGTTTATGTGCACCATAAAATGCTCTCAGATACTCCCTATCTAACATAGATTTCTTAGGAGGTGAGCTCAAAGAGGCCAAAGATCGGCCTAGCGGAAAAAATCAATATTTGAGGTCACTTACCTATATAACTTGAAAAGTATCAAAGATATCAAAATAGTGAGAGCATTTCCTAAAAGGACTACTAATAAGCTACAAGCACACCAAATTTCGAGTATCTAGCTCAAAAATTGAGGGAGTAGATAAGAATTATGTGCTGAAAAATGTCATTTTGGCAACCCAAAACCTACCTCCTACGTGGTTCGTCCCACCTTAAATAAAATAAAGTATGGTTGTTATATACACAGTGCTTCAATTGAACATTTTTGTCAAATCTTCATTCTCTCATTAATGTTAGTAGATTTATTCTGAAAAAAAAATCGATTTCTCAAGGAAAGTGAAACCTGATGTCTATGTCATCAATTATAAGGTCAATAGCAAAATATGACACTAAAAGTTGATGAGAATTATTTAATAGCCAACAATGATTTATGAACTCGAACTGTTAATAGCATCAGAATTCCAAATGCTATAATTGAACTTTAAATTACCTCAACTTAAAAATCAAGAAAGAAGTAATAGTTAAGAAATTATATATTTAAGAACCTTTGTATATTGCATAGTTCGTTTGATATAACAATCTTTGTTAGTCAGCGGCTGCTTGTCACTAAAAGTCAATATTTTGAAACGTATAGAGAATTGATAACAACTTTGATTACTGCAAAATATTTATGGGTGGTTACCTGCAAAACACTGAAAACACCTGGAAATATTATCTTGTTTAGTAGTTATTTTATTTAGAAAACATAAATGCACAATGTGGTTTACATTATCCACAGCAAGCATACGCCTTTATATATACATGAATAATATGGTATAATATTAAATATAAACATAAACATATACATATAGAATTCAAGTCTTTATAAGATCCAATGTCGCCGTCTACTGCACCAAAATAATTCAAATATTTTTCCATTGAAGATAATGAATAAACCCTTCTTAATATAGTCAATCAAACAAATAAACACCATAACACAATTAAATCAGTTTTAACGTTTAATGAGAACTTAATATTTTTATACTGTAGTCGAAATTATTGCATGTACTGCTATCATTTTATTTACTGCTATCAAAATATTTTAACAAGAGTCAATTATTTTTTACCACATTCAGGCTCATTGCATACTAATATTTTTAGTATTATGCATAAATTAATGTTTTTACAAAATTTCATTAAAATATTTATAGTGTAGAGTAGATAAAGCCGGGTACCCGAGGATATCAGCCTACACAGATCCACATATATATGTACTGTATATAAAGTTTACATAATGTATAAGCTCTATGGATTTATTTTGATTATAGTGAATCGCATCTATTAATAATTTTCAGTTAGTTTCATAACAAACTATAAAGTAAAAGAATAAGATTGTAAACAGATAAGCTATCCTTGAACGAGTACCACTCAATAAAAAATTGTTATTGTAGTGATAATTTGAATTTTTTATTACCGCTAAAAATCGTCAACCATTTGAAAGGCTCAAATTTTTTCTCAACTTTTAAAATTACATAGTATAATATTTTCTAATGTCCAAACAAAATATTTTTGTTGAATTTTGACGGAGATTAACTGATATTTCTAAAGAGATTTGTTTATTTAGTCCCATGTCAACTTGAATTATCACAGTGAGTGCTTGCAAGACCTTAGCGTTTGTAAATTTTAAACATCGATTATATAGTCTTTCATATAATTGAATTTAATTCAATGTATTATTTAAAAAATTTCATTTTTAAAATTGTTCAATTCAATATTATCTCCTTTATAAAAAATAGTACCGTCATCAGTTCTACATATTCTTCTGCCAGAAACTGTTGCTTTTCTTTAGAAGTAAGTACTGAATTTTCTGAAAAAGAAATTTTTCTGTTTAGCAGTCCTATCTCATTTTCAGGGATGCTGTGCATACTGGACTTTTTTCTTGCTGCACGTGTAGAGCTAATTTTGCGAACATTCGCAGCCATCACTGAGGATTTTCTCCGACTGAGAGATGGCTCATAATCGTAGGAATCGCCACCCACTGCGCCTGCACAATATGCCATTTCAAGCTAAAATAATAAAGTCAAATATTCCAACATGAAAATAGTTGAAAGTACCAATAGAACAAGTACCAATCATGAATAATACTTTCTAGAAATTCGTGGTATTCCAAATAAATATTGTGCACACCTTCAATTATATTCATTATACTTAGTGTGTCTAATAAATCTTATCCTTTTACATTATCAAGCAAATTAATAAAGCATGCTTTCAGTAATAGGCAGGTCTACTTCGACCCAGCTAATGATTCATTGCCCTGTTGAAGGTGTAAAAATTGCAAATCATCGAGTAGGCGGTTTTCGTGTACCTATGGCGAAAATGGACTGCATCTTCCAGAATGTGAGATTTAACTGTTTTGTGGAACTGAAGAATATATCAGTGTCACTACAGATTCACAGAAAATCTTTACTGGCACTTCCATACCCCTGCTCTACATATTCAACCACTAAGCTTTGGTGTCGAGACTTAATCATTAGCAAGTTAACAGTAGTGAAGATGAAGAAATAACAGGCTATAGGAAGTCAGTAGTAATGAAAGACAAAGACTTTAAGGTGAAGAAGCTGATTTAAGAGAGTCGCAGCATTGTACAAAATGTAACACTCACATTTTAAGCATTAGCAAAAAAATTGTTCTGAGTTCTGACCATTTTGAAAGAAGATTCTAAAGCTGTTAAATGACTATCATTGAGAAGAAAGAGAAGAAAGCGCGAAATATAGCCTTGGAGAAAGTGTGCTACTAGATATTGCGTTGAAGTTGAAACACAATTGAATTTCAATTCCATGTTGCTGAAACCAGCAAACAAAACGTAGGTAGGAGCAAAAACAGACCAACAAGCAATTGATTCTTGCTCTATCTTGACAAAGAAAAATACTATGTTAATGATTTGCTTAACAGCAATCAAATGTGGGGTAAAAATGTTTTTATATGGAGTGAAAATCAATTCAAATATATATATATTTTTTTTTTCTGTAAAATTAACTTGTAAGCAATGATAAAAAATCAATGTATTTATATATATATGGGATTTGCAAAAGCGTAAATACTATTCATCAAAATGTAACTCAAAGTAAGTGTAATTGAATTAAGACAGAATTGACGCACCTTTAAGCAAGATTGTCGATTCAATTACATAATACTCCGCTCATTGAAAATACTTTTCCACATATTATATTATATTTGGCATAGAGATTCTCAACAAGAAAAAGTCAACAACTGAATTACTGTATCTACTTCAAACGCTTTCAAAATCAATCTTTAAACCTTACACAATTTATTCAAATTTTGATTACTGTGTTGAAGGTGGAACAAATAACACATTTAAATTGATGATTCATTTGTAATTATAATTAAGGTTAACTACATGTCTACTAGTGTTTTCAATTCAAATTTACACAAGAATAATTAACTATATTTACTAATATAAATATACACAAAGTTATTTTTACATAAATCTTTTGCACAGACATATTGTTACTAGATACCAAAACGACCTTTTTCAAACTCTGTAAAGTGTATAACGTAACACAATTTATCTAAGCAAGCAGTATATTGGTGGTTTATACATTATAAAACTAAATGCAACCATATAAATGTTTTACGCAATTATTCGATTTGTGTGCTTTCTTATATGTATCTCTTAACTTAATGGGACAATGGTTTATCTCTAATTTGATAGTTGAAAATTGATTCAGTATTTTTCCTGTCACACTTTAAACCTTAATTTAAAAATGAAAAGAATATCGCATTACAAGTTCAATGCACACTGCCGCTTGGATCTAATTGTAAGGATATGCAATTGCAATTTTTCCGTATTCACTATCTATTTCCATTTATTACCGACCTCCCATAATAATGAAAACTTTGAAAAGTATGCCCCTTTTTGTAACATCTCTTCCAAAACTATTCCGATATTTGAAAGTTTAGTAAAAAGCATTAGCATGGCTTCTGTAATTTCAATACTCTTCATAACTAAGATGCATTAAGGTTTTCAAGTTAATGAATACAGACTAGCTAAGCATTAAAACAACACTTATAGAACTGCCTTTTCTATTGTTTTTATTATTTTTGATTCAAGATTTCTTCCTACTGCTTCCTGTAGTAGACTTGTGTCCATTGAAAAGGTGTATATCATGATGCTTTTGCAAACCCTAATGGGAGATGATGTTACTAGTAGTAACATGCCTCATTCTGAGTGGGATAAATTGTGAGATATTTATAATAATTTGCTTAGATTTTGTAAAAAAACAGAGAAGTAACTTAATGACATGCTCATGGGTTACGATTGCTTGCAAACTTGCTACAATTGTTTTACAAAGTAATATCTCAATCAATTCCAGTAAGTTTACATGTTTGAATCATTAAAAAAATATAATAGAAAATGTGTGCATGGCAAACATTGGAAAATATACTATATAAAACGGCACTGGCAGTGGGTCCTTACCTTCACCATGAGAACATTTAATTCAACGGATTTTGAAGAAAGCTCCATATATTCAATTTGAAATCAAAATAAGCGATTAATCTTGTCCAAGTAATAATAACAATTCCCATTGATAATTGAACACCTCTAAATTTTCCTTTCGAGCGTATGAGATAGTTACCTGACCTCCCAGTGGCCTAATTTCCATGGCAGACAAACAGACATAACACTTCATATTTTATAGCAGTTTACCACAAACTAAGGTAGAAGTTTACAACTTAATTGAATCTGTGTTGAGACAACCAGTTGCTTGTCACATAATAGGAAGTGTGCTTAAATTCTATTGCTGACATCAAGCTTAAGAAAATATCTGCATTACACATTATCAACTAGAGAATACTTCTGTCATATCCATGCAAGTGCATGCAGCGAATTCTATTTCTAAATTCCGAAAGCTTGATAAAATTTAAATAATAATAATAAATACGGCAAATAATCAGTTAAGTCAATGTATAAAATTATAACATTACGGACTTGGCAAAACTGAATATAGTGTATTAAATTTTTTAGTGGTTTTGGCAATACTTCTTTTTTCAGTATTTATGGTTTCATTATTAAATAATGTTGATCATCTCTACAAGCTTTTGCAGAACATTGATAATTATTTACATTTAGTGATAATAATAAAGACTTCATTATAAGATTAATGGCATAATTAGAAACCAAAGCTCTAGAAAATGAATAAATTTGCAAAATTTTAGTATAAATGTACGGTGTATTAACTTCTTCAAATAGAGCATATCGACAATGAATATGAATAAGAGAAAGCAAGAATTCTCACATGTAAATTTCAAGGGTTGCAAATACTTATAATTTAGCAGTACAGCCTTAATTATAGCTGAATTACAAAATCATTTTTTTTTCAGTTTTTAAATCCATATAATTAACTAATTAACTTATTAAAATATGAGTAGTCTACTCACGAGATAGCGTTTTAATTTTTTTAAGTGTAGAATCTATGCTATTTTCTTGAATCTGAACTAGGCAAAAAATCCATAAAGTTTCTTAAATTTATTTTATATTTTCCATTTACAACTTTGCAAAGGAACTGTAAATCTGCATATTCCAAACAGAGTGGTGATGGAAGCACGGAAGTCAGATAAAGACAAACATTGAAAGCGAGATTTAGATCGTGATAAACTCAACAAAAATACGATTTTGTAACTTAGTAAGTTGTTTATGCCAACTAAAACTAGGATAGAAATATTTATCAGTTTGAAAGCAAGGATTGGTAAAATATTGTCGTGATGTTCTCTTGCTGGATACAAACAACCACTAACAGAAATTTTTTTCCTGAATAATGTTGTTACTGAATATTTTTCGTTCCGATTAGGCCAGATGTCTAAACCTTTGCGGCATAAAGGTTAAGAGTCACGATATGTGATCAGAATATCAGCTCAGTTGAATCTCTAGAATTGCACAGAGAATGAGAGATTTTTAATTATAAACTTTACTTTTTAACCAATGCTTTAACATGACAGTTCCTCGATAATTTAGTGTTTACATAAACACCCAGATATTTGATGGTGTTTCGCGAGGAATAGCTGTGCCAGTAATAATTAATTTCGAGTGACAGATTGTGTCAGTAAGGGTGTGTCAGGGTGTGTTATAAATTTTTGATAAAATAAAAGCTCACTTAATTTCTCGGGATTAAGATTGAGGTTTTTTGATTTACAGATGTTGAAAATCCTTCATATAGATGACAAAAACAAATTATAATAATTAGGAGCATTTGATTTCGAAGTTGAGCGTAAAGTTTAAGCGTCGCCTATATTTGGCGGCATTACATCATTTAAGTTTTTAATATGTATATTTTATGTGCATAATCAATTGTTTCAAAATCATACCCTAAATTCATTAAATATTGGATTGTTCAGAAAAACTATTAAAGTTCAGCTTTGTTCTAAGAGTGTAAATGTGTGCTGTTATATTATAACTTATAATGTATATATGTTTACGACAAACCTACATTTATTTGGGCATTGTCTGGCGCTGAAATAAGACTGCCAGCCGTGACGAACTCATGCTCCGAAATTTAATATAAAATGTGCGAAGAATTGGCGAAGCGTGATCCAAACAAGGCCGATCCATGCTATCAATATAGATTGTATTGTTATTCTGAAAATGTGTTAAATTATTGAATTTCTGGTTGGAACACATATTTGATTATTTTGATGGAACAGATCTGAATCATTGTTGTTGTAAGATGAATTTACACTTGCAACAAATTGCTAGTAAGATCATGTAAAATAGAAAAAAAAGATATTTTTATAAGAATTGTTACATTAAACAAAAATAAAATAAATGGAAAATCAAATGAATGTTTAATTATTTTCTAATGTGCAAATGCAACTCTATCAATTTTCTTATATTTATTGGAGAGTATGTTTCCTTCTGCATTGCATATTTTCCAGCAGTGATTGCCTTAACATTACAAACTAAAGCTTTCCAAGCGTGCAAATCTTATGAAGACTATATGCAAGTAGGGTATTTACCAATGCGTATTAATTCCTTCACACGTTTGGAAAGTTTTGCATTCGGGAAACATGATTAAACTTTGCATTTCATTAGTTTAACAAGTAATGCAACTCTTTTTGCAATACAATTATGGTAAATATAACTTTAATTTTAAAGTGATGCAAATAAGGGATTATCGTGATAAATAATGGATTATTATTTATCCTAGCTAAAAATACACTTTAATTTAATGTCTATTGCATCATTTGAACAAATAATGCAAAGTAAAAAATGCACTACAAATTTCAAATCTGTAATTTAAAAGCAATTAAGGAAAAATCTAAGTTAATGTTCATGCATTGGTTATTTATTTTCTTCTAAGATGGAATTTAGGTTTTTTAATTTATATAGTTTTTATTAAAATTTTCAACATAATACTGATCTAGCAAACCAAAAAATTTAAAATGTTTTTTAGCATGGTGCACATAAATGGACGTAAAATGAAAGCAATTGGTGTTACTTTAAATATGTTTGGGCGAGTCAAAGTTTCCTAAGCGGAGAACTTCGCTTGTTTCATAATTCTTCTTAGTAATTTTAAAAGCAGAAGGCTACTCAAAAGGATGTTTTCAAATTTCCAACATTTTCGCATTTAATATTGAAAATAATTTCATTATGAATATTATTTGACTTCAAAATCCATTTACAGTTACTATTAATTCGTTAAAAAATCATAATTTGAAATATAAAAATAATCGCCAGATTTGTATACATATTTTGTACTATATAATAAGGAAATTGCTTTGTATTGCCATTTTCAACAATAAAATCAGTTGGATTTTATTATTTTTGCCTTAAGCTCTCAGTTAGGCATTTGTTTGTTGGATCTACAATTTTCAAACTATCTAGAAATTACAAAATTTGAAAATTTTAATAAATATCAGATGAATTATTGTAAGTATTTCCAAAATTTTCAAAGTAATACTTGCGAAACTTGCAAGTGTGAGCTTGCTGGAAAGGAATGCTATTGATTGAGAATTGTTTTCTTAAAGTGCGGCATATGAATTTAAAAAATTATTTTTGAAATCAAGCACTATTTATAATTTTGATAGAAACCTGCTTGTAGACTTCCAGAAGATACCAAAACATGTTTAAGCTGCAAGTGTGACAATTTTGCAATAAATTTTTGTGTGTTAATTCGTATTATATCAAATGACAAATTGATTTTCATTCCAAAAAATGATAGTATGACTATTAAGCCTTTAAATGATTTCTTAATTTCCTTTAAAAACAAATTGTGTTTCTTACTTTTAGAAAGGCATCATTAAATATTCAAATGAGGTGTTCCGTTCCATTATGTGCAGAATTTCACTCAGAAAAAATACAAATTTTCAGCATAAATAGTGGGTAAAGTGATCATCCATCATGCATTTATGAGATATAAAAGCATAATTGTAAAATTACATACTTATGAATAATTTAAATTTTAGACATTGCCACAGAATTACATCAAAAAAACAACACTTTTAACAAATTTAGAGTACTATTTGATATTTGTTTTTAGACAACCATCACACTGTCAGTTAGCGCGAATAAAATTCCCATCTCCAGTCATATTGAAATATTGTGAAATATTGTGTCAATCGCCTTCAGTTTACATATGTAGGCTTCAGTATATTGATACTGATGATTTAATTTAAGCAAATGTGGAGACCAAATAAAAAAATGAATTTCAAATACTGTTAAAATCTAAATGAATAGTGAGGACTTACATAAAGATTTCAATGGTATTTTCTGTGCTATGGAATCTACCCCATCCAAGTTCGGAAAATCAAATTCGTATATTGAAGAGATTTCCATCATAAAATTATCTGAAGAAATAAAATGTGGAAGTCTCATTATCTATGCTGCTTCATTGGCCCACACAAAATCATATATACCTACTAAATGAATAAAAGTGTACTTAATGGATTGTTTAAGTTTATCTAGCAATTCGTCTTTTCATGAAATGTAACTCGATACATGCAGAAAACTACCAATCCCAACAGATTATATCCATAGTTCAATATTTCTCAGTAAAAAAATTCATAAATCTCTTCATGCAAAATCAAAACCGCAACTTAGAACTACACCAAATATTTAGGGAGAAATTATAACCCGCAAAGATATCAGCATGCATACACATTTCCGTTAACGTAGGCCTTTGTCCGTTTTACCAACACTAATCTATTTTACATTTATAATACTTCTATGTTCAAAAAATACAACCTTCCTCAATATTATGCTTGTCTTCATTTTGATATATTTATTTAGATATACACTAATCTTAAACTTTTTAATTTTTCTATTCATTTACGTAGATAAATCAACAGTGGTCACTTCACCCCACTCAAACTTTTGCAAATAACTGCTACAGTGTAGAACTGATATATAAGTAAGAGATATGATAACATGTTCAGATATTCAGCTATAAAATAAAAAGTTTTCATTGCACATTTGCTGCTAATTGGTTGCCTTCTTCGCCAAATGGATAGCCACGGCCCACACTTTATCCTATGAATGGAGCAGCTGCAGGGACAGCCACAAGAATCCTATTGAGTTTTCAAAGTTGGCAAGTCATTACAATGATTTAAATATAGTTTAAAAAAATTATAGATTTGTCAATAGCATCTCCTCTGTTTTACACAGCAACGCCAGATGAACATCTTTAGGCTGAATCAGCTGAATTCTATTTTTACTTCAGTATGTCTACAGTTCCTGCGTCTTAAAAACCTAATTCAGATAGAATCTAAAGCTGCTACGCCATATTCACAGGAAGCCTTGATGGTTGGAAGTGACTTCATAAATTCTACTAGTCTATTGCACAAATATTTTATTCATTCCTTCATAGATAGTGATAACATGTTAACGACAATTACAAGAGTTTGACCTTTGCAAATTACCTTCATTATTGTCAAAAACCAGTTTTGTAATAAATTGTTTTAGGAGAATGAAAGTGACGGCCAAAATGTTATTTTTGGAATCACCTAGCATACTTTGTGCTATTTTTACGTAATTACTCGCGTTCAATTAACATGCTTTCTTGATTTTGTTCGTGTTTATGTTGGGCTACCCACATCGACTAATCTGCTTTTGTGTGTTGTTCAAATGCTTCAAATGAGTCGATATTCTGTATAGCAATTTCAGATATTTAAGTGCGACTGCAGTAGAAAGGACATAACCATTACCACTCGGCGAAGACATGGCGCTGAAACTGCCACAAATATTATTGAAGAATTTGATTCAGAGGATGAAGTAGGCTCAGAGGAAGAATGTGGCGATAATTTTGCCCAAGATGATGCATATGACGTTGAGATGAGACTGAAACAGGACTTATTCATCCTCATGGGGACATCGACAGTGAGTGCTCGGAAGACTGACGATGATGAAAGCGCAAGTCTCCTTATTGATGAAAACGGAAACATGTGGTCTCGAAATCCTCCATCAAATATTGGACGACGAGACAGAGCCAGTGTTATCAGGGGCAATGTTGGACCGAAGCCATCAGCGCCCATTACACTATCTTGCAAAAGTGCCACTTACTGTTTAATTATGACATACTTCAGAAAATGTTTTGCTATTCTCTTCAACTTGGATTTGGTGTTGAAATGAACTTGGACAGTCTGAAAGCATTTATCGGCATCTGCACTTTCAGTGGAATCACTTGTGATACAAATATTCCTATTGATAACTTGTGGTAAAATGAGGCTCACGATTTCTATCAAACAGCGATGTCAAAGAACTTATTCAAGAATTGGCTCAGAGTTCTAAGGTCTGACGATGCCTTGAAAATACCTGAGCGCAAGGAGAACAACAGTTTTGAGGCCGTCTGAGAAATCTGAGAAGATTTCAATGCTCTTCTTGGTGCTCATTATGACCCAAGCGAAGAACAAAGGATCGATGAACAATTTGTCTGCAGCCGCACAAGATTACCACATCGTACCTTCAACCCTAGCAAACCTGGTAAACATAGGAAACTCTAAAGATGTTGTGCAAAAACCGATTCTTTTTGAAGGGTGATCAACTAATAAAGAAACAAAGAAACGAAAGGACTACAGTTCACAATCTGGTCATCACTCTTGTCTCGCCCTACCTCGGCACTGGTCGCAACACTACGAGTGACCGTTATTTCTCCAGCTTGAAGATTACAACTGCCTTGTAAATGAAGGCAGGGTGACGTATGTGGGGACACTTCTGAGAGTTAAACGTGAAATCCGGAAGGTTCTGTTCAGCAAAATGAAGTTGCATCAAACGGAATTTGTCTGAGGAAGTCCAAGAAACAAGATTACCCTTTGTGCGTATGCAGTAAAGAAAAAGAAAATTGTCCACATGATATCGTCCCTGCACCATTCCAAAGAAGTCAGTGAGCGTGAGAAAAAGATGCCTATGATCATTTTGGATTATATTTCTGTCAAAGCTGGGGTGAATTCCGTCAATCAAGAGTCAAAAACCTATTCTACTAGGTTCCAGACAAGAAGAAGGACTGCGGTTCATTTCCAAAACTGGCCTGATGTTGGTGCACTCAGCAGTTTTAATCTCTTTGGATTGTGTCTCCCTAGTTGAACAACATCTCAACATGGACGAAGACGGGCCTTCCTCAAAGCTTTGACACTTGAATTGACCTCAGAGCATATGATAAACCGTATTCAAAATAACCCAGCATTGCATTTTTCTGTGGCTAAAAAGATTAAAAAATTCGTCAGAAACAACGCTGTTCTCTGCGCGAAGATTGTGCAATTTGACCAGAATGAACTGTCAAATTTTTTATCAGTGTCTGCGGGAAACATTCCAAAGTTGTTGGTGTGATTTGTGATAGTATTAATTATGACCATTTAGTTTGATTCATGTAATAAACTTTATATTTGGAATCATGAAGTTTTGATAACATACATGCTGTACAAAAAAGCAAAATTAGGCTTGCAAATTCTTGAAAAACTTTTAAAAATTTTATAAAATAACACCAGGTTATCGAAAGTACTGATAAATACATATATTTTAAGCTATAAAAGTTATAATTGTACACAATAACAACATAATACTGGTATGATTTCAAAAATCACATGTCGGACAGATTAGGGTCGGAACAACGTTGGCCGTTCTAGGGTTAAAAAAGAAATGTCATTATTATGGAGCTCTATGTTTCCAGCCATGGCTCATACGCTTCTTGTTGTAATTTCTTCATAATCATGAATCACGAGTGAATATTAAGCCCAGTCTAAACCATTGCTCAAAGCAGTCTCTTTGAGTTCAGTAATTCTAAAATTATAACCAAATTGATAGTCAAGAAGTTCTAGTGAACTAATACAAATTAACTGACAAAGTTGCAATTTTACAGGCCTGAGCATTAAATTTTAAAATGCACGAGCATGTCTTTTTCAATAATATATTAGAGCCATCAATATTTAAACATTTTTTGTATAGTGTTTAAAGTGAAAAGACAGTTTAAATTCATGAAATGGTGAAAAGCAAATAGCCTCCGTCCAATAGATTTCGATCAAAAGACTGTGTTGCTATTTCAAAAATTAATTTTTGACAAGCTTTATACTTAATATTTTCCTTCATTAACCCCAAACAACCTATCTTGCCTCCTAGGTAAATGTGATTTCTTGCTATGGTGAAAATTTGTCTTAAAAATTATTCCAGTGTTTGAAGTGCATTAAAATGATAACTTTTTCATCCAAAATCCAAATTTTTCAAGAAATTCAAATTCTTCCTGTTTCTGTTGAGCAGATAACAACGGTTTAAAGTCCATAGCAGCAACAACACACCTCAACTACTTTGTGTTTTGTGAGAACCACCAGGCACTGCCAGACAGGTTCGCCCAGCGCGCGAATAAAATATAAAAATAAAACAGAATATTTTCTATCCAGTGTTACTTTCATATTTGAGACATGTTTATGATATAGTGAGTGATAGGTACTTAAATTTTTTTATAGAAACCATCACACATTTTCAAAAATGCTGGAGTTGTTTAGGGCCAAAGCTGGCTCAAAAGCCACTCACTTACCGTTTCTGGATTTTATTTAAAAGCAGGGCCCGTATTTATATGCCTAAAACATAAAATATAATTTTACGCATACTTTGACAATTTTCTTTAAAGCATATTTCTATAAAATCATGCATTTTTCATAATATTTCAGACGTGAATGACAAAGGCGACCAATATCGTACTGATTCTTATCAGAATTCAAAAAAAACATATATCTGGAATTGTATAGTTAGGGTTATATTTATAGACATTATAGAAGTGGAAAGAGTTATTTCATCCATATAGGACAAATTCAAGCACCACAACCAATATCCATGAGCTGATGATCAATTAATACAAAAGTTCTGTGTCTATTAGTATAAAACTGAATATTTTTGATTTTCTAACGCTTTAAGGCTTGCTTCGATTTGGATAAGGAATTTGATATAGTTCCATATTGAATTCAAGTTCTTATCTTTTGCTCCGTCGAAAAGTTCTTAGAATTCTAGTTTCCAGCATGAGCCTAATGCTTAGCATTCATTCTTCTCAATCTCATTGGCTGGCTATTATCCAGAGGCAAACATAGGCTGGACCAGAGATGGTCATGGGCATTGAAAAATGGACGAATAACTCATTATTGGACAACAGTGCACGCAAATGAACCCAATTGCAGTTAATGAAAAATAATTTATAAATGTATCGAAAAAATATTTACATTCAATTTCAGTGTATGGAATTTACAGTGAGTTTCTAAAATACGAAAAATTAAACCGATTTTTTAGCAAAAATCATGGAACAGGCTCAAATGTGCTGAATTTTTGGCATTAATTTAAATGTTGGATATGAATCGATCTGGGCTTGGACCTTAAGTTTTGGTACATGTCTATGCTGTTTGTACTTTACTAGGGCTATATCTCAAGACCTGTACTGGACAATTTATAAATAAAAAAATACGGCAGTCAACTCTTAATACTGCCTATCTCGCGCAGGCTACTCTTCATAGATCATGGATTTGCTAAATTAGAAAAACTGCAACAATTATTCACCAGATGAATTAAGTGTATTGGAAACTGCAAAGATGGATGTGAACCATAATTTGTCCCCAGTGTCCATGCTTCACTTTAACAAGTTGTCATCTTAGCTTTTGACTTTGTACACTGCAGAGACCCAGTCATTTCAAGGACTCTCATAGACCATTTGTTGAAAAATCCATTCAATCTACATCACTAGGTGGCCAAAAAACTAACTTTACTGATCTAAGTAAAAAAATAGTTTTGATTAATGCTTTTGTTTAATACTTTGAAACCACTTAAAGGTGCATCATAACTACTATTCCGCGGACTCCTACATTTAAGTCTTTTAACAGGTGTCCATGTGAATTAACAAACCGTTCTTCCACATTCATAAAAAATTCTCCAAATCTACTAGGAAATTCCGAGATCGCGAAGCATAGTCGACGTGGTTGAATTAATGTTGGAAATTTTTATTAAAGTGTATTGCTGTGACTAAAATATTTAAAAACATGAATTAATTACTATTGAAAATTCTGAGATCTTAAAAAATTTTTGAATTCTCTCAAAACAAAGACTCAAAATTTGGCAATCTCTTACTTTAATCTTTAACTAAAAACTGTTTTTGCCACATGAGTACCCACTTTTGAAAAATCTTGCCCCAACCCCCCACCCCATTGGTCGACTTACCTCACTTCCATCTCTGGTTATATATTTGTTTTAAAAATCATCACAAATAAGAAATTACTCCGCTGCTAAGGCTAATCAACTTGTTCAATCATTGCAATAAATGATGGTAAAAGTGTTGGAAAATTCACCTAGCGCAAAAGTTAGAAATAGTTTTTAAGTCACGCTTGTCCAGCTGCCTTGCGCTT
The DNA here is from genome assembly GCA_900660155.1 of Hofstenia miamia. Lineage (NCBI taxonomy): Eukaryota > Metazoa > Xenacoelomorpha > Acoela > Hofsteniidae > Hofstenia > Hofstenia miamia. Next base: position 259,726 of record CABFPE010000108.1, read on the forward strand.
ATTGATTTATATTATACGCTTAAAAATTAAGAAATCACTTACAAACTTTAATTAGCGTTCGACATCATTTAATTTGTAACTTCCATGGAATAAATTTAACTGTAAGCGGATCAATAAATGCTAAGTTAGAGAATTTTGCATTAGCCAATCAGAATCAAGATTGAATTTAGTACAAATTTATAAATAGCTCTTGTTAAGTTAAGCGCAGAAGTAACTACAAAGCTTAGAAAATTTCAAAACCTGACACCGAGTGTTTCCATTCATGCAAGGAATCCACCCGAACGTTAGCTGTAAGAAATGAATAGCTAAACTAAAAAAATTCAAAATATATTTTAGTTATAAAATAATTGATACAATAGCTATAATTACAAATTTAATTATCATGAAAGAATCCACTAAAATTCACCAAGTAGAAAGAGAGCAAAGCCCCCACAACATCGCCACATTGTGCTGCAATAGAACCTGATTTTATAGCCTTTGGCCCACACTGCCTTAAATAATAAGATGAGATAGAAAAGAGGAAGAACCCTGAAAAACCCTGAGTGAACCACATTATTACTAACGTTGATTGTGCTTTAAATGACTCGCCCAGTATTGGTTTGGGACTTTGTAGCGATATGTATATTAATGTCAAATCAATAACAATGTGTAACAAGAGAATTACAGATACAAATGTGTAGCGATAGTTCTTGATCATGTAGCAGATTATTGCCGAACAAGGAAAAGCAATGGACCAACATGCGACCGAAAATATATAGCATGCTTGACCATAAGGAATTGTTGAGAACGAGTGGAATGCTGGCATTAACGTGAAAACAGAGGCACTGGCGAAGAACCACACTACAACGAAGAATGATTCATGACTGCCATTGTCACTACTTGCAGAGGATACGATCACACTTCCATATTTACTGAGAGAAAAAGACGTTCTTAACTGACTCGAGCTTAGAGTCAATGCTACCGGAGATGTTCTTCCTGTTTTCTTCACGTACTTATTGATAAAGTTATCATAGAGTGTGTCTTCTGTAGAGTTCCTAGCGTAAGTAAAGGAAAGAAGCAAAGCAACAGTGCAAACAAAAAACACACAGGTGATGATTGCGAACCCGATACTTGGCCCAAACAGAAAGTCTTTAGTCAAATTCAAGCCATTGTTTACATTTCCTGCAAATGCACCCATTAATTGCTTATATCCTTGAACGTATGTGATAATGCTTGCAATCAATCCACCTAATCCGTCACCAATTAGTACAGCCAACAGAAATTTCGGATGGAAGTATTCAGTGACGTACATATAAAGTAATGTCATCCTACAGCTATCCAATCCCATTAGCACGAATGAATTAATGAAAAGATAGAGACTCGTAGGTTCACCAAATACGTTCAGTTGGGAATCCCATGAAAAAATAAGGGTTATTGAGAAGAAGAGTCCCATCCCAAAGCAGATCATGTTTCCCCATTTTAAACCAAACCGTTCAAAAAATGGTAAGATGAACAGTGCTGCAGTTGAAATCCCCTAAATTATTCAGTTAGTTTTGGAATTTCTAATTTACCTGTAAATAACGCCCAACAACGCCAATATATAAGCGTTATTGAAAGTATAGACATGACAATCATAATACAACGATTTGTTTATTCCATACTTTTCAATTGTTGAAAACAATGGAAGATTTTTGAAATCGGAACCAAGTTTTTACTGCATATTTCAAAGTTAAAAACATGAATGTTTGGGTATAGTGACTAGTATTCTATAATTGTCAAGCGTCTTAAACTTGTCTAATTATGACTATCTCTGCGGGGAGCAAAATAATATTACAAATATTAATTTATAGGTGAGCGGGAAATTTGAGGCTAATCTTTCTTCTTCAATCAGATTAGTGAAAAACCATCACGGTAAATTTATTCTTAAAAATGCATCTGACGTCATTAACCTCAATTTTCGTTACAGAGTGAACTGTCATTTATACGGGACTAATGGTTATAATTCTCACAGGTCGGATTTTAAAAATAGTTACACCACAAAAGAAATATGAAAAAAACAACAAATAGCACAACTTCAATGGTGGTAGACCACCAAGTTGCTTCCAATAATAAAATAATATTGTTTTACATTTGATCAAAAATAAGAATGAAATCCTTAAAGTTAAGCGAGAAATATCATTCAGTTTTATTGCACACTAATAACGTCAGTAACATGGATTAATTTATTCTCATAACAGTCACGGGATCATTAAAATTAATGCTGTTTCGCAAATTAAATAAATGGCAGGATCAATACAGGCTCTACAACAAAGCAAGACAGCTTTCTTTATACGAGAAGGCGCAAACAACTATAAATAATCGTAGAAGGGATTTTAGATTACATTGTCTTGCCGCAAAACACATTTGAAATAAAGACAATATAGACAAAGTAGGATTAAATGCCAAGAATGCCAAACATATTGATATATTTAACTCACATGTGCTGGCAATGAATTATAGGTACAGTACTTTTCAAGTTAATATACGTTGACGAATACCATTAAGATCTTTAAGACTCATTATGTGCAAAGAGCATTCAGGGTAGAACATAATAAAACATTAGAAGCATTTCCTTTCTTCGTTAAGGATTGTATTAAGGTCGGTCCAAAGAAAGGCGGTCATAAATTTCCAAAATCATTTCCTATTGAGACCATTTCCGAAAAATGTCAACATAATTTCAATATGGGAATTTCACTTTCCTACTTAAATCTAATCACAGAAATAATATCTCCATACCGAATAAAATTTGATTTGAATCTTCTTGAACTTAAGAATTTCTAAGAATAATAGGAAATCCTGAGTGATTCTACTATTTAAATTAAAATAGTTGTAACATAATTTTACTAATTCAGGTTTTCGAAGTAGTTAACTCCGTAGAGTTGTAAATAATACAATCAAGACACACATAGACATACAAACACAGGTATACCACACACACCGCAGTTTAACTGAATGAATAGTTCAATTTGTCTTTTCTGAAGTTTTCTAAAAGTAGGTGAAAAAGCGAATAAGCAAAAACGGTGAACGCGAAACCCATTAGAAATGGTTGGCAAGTGAACATAAATTTTTGCATACCTAGGAAAATCATAAGCGATGGTTATTTGTTAAAAATAATTGGTCATGTTAACAAATTCCTCCAATTTTATTTCCTAAAGATTAAACATTGTGTGATACCTATAACAGCTTTTCACTGCAAAGCAATCCCTTAAGCTACGATTTTATGAACTTTTCTGTAATTAATCCCATCCAAAATTAATTTCGCCCCTTTCCTAAAGCAAATTTGAAAATCATGCATTTAATTTCATTCAAAATTGGTGAGAGTGCAGAGTTATTGGAATATATTTCCAAGTAAGAATGTCCATACAAGATATGAATACTTTCTGCTTATTGAAGTGTTATTGGTAAAATGCTGTTTCGAATTTGGGAACAAATAGCTACTAAAGTTTGATTTACTAATAATTATAATCTATGGTATGGACTGGGTAGCAGTAGCAGATGGTAAACATTTTCGGTACAAATACCTAGGTCTTATATAAAACAAATTTTTATTGCTTCTTAAAAAATGGTCGACCAATTCCAGATAAATTTTTTCCTCAACATAAAAAATCAAATAAGTTTTCAGTGCTTCTTTACATCAGATTTGTGGAATACTTACCCAAGTTGCAAACCACTGTGGTAAAAAAAATTATAATAATTGTGTAAATACGATGGCGGAAGAAAGCTTCCGGCCAAATATAAATGGCGGTTATTTGAAAGAAGCGGAAATATAATTAGATGAACTTTCAAAAACATTGTCAACAAATAAAATGATAATTTGTGTAAAATTTTCTCCTTGATCCGGCTAAAGTATTTTCAATAAAAACTTTTTCCAGTTGAAATTTGTAAAAATAGATTATTAAATGTAATAAGACAAGCGTCTATGATGCTTCCATTGTTACAATAATTTGAGGCTCACCAAGACCTACTACTAGGTATTCGGTTCATTTAGTAATATATATATATATATATATATATATACTAGTTATTTTCACACACATTTCGATTAATACTCATTGTGATGTACAATACTTAAAATAATTGTAACGAATGTATTAAAAATTAATTAATTTTTAGATACAGAAGAATCAGCACTTCATAAAAGAAATCGGGCCTTAGAAGGATTTAGCGATCTCAGCTCCAACGAATTGCCTGCAGTACGGAGTAGACGACCAAATGCGAGAATATTTAATCTCGACTCATGCTTGATAGAGGAGNAAGCAATGCGCAGGTACGGTATTCGATATTACCAGTTTATGGTCTCGGGACGGGCTTGTGCGCATAATGATTGGGGTGGGCTGATACGAGTAAACTTTCCATTTTACATTATATGTAATTAATAAAAGTTTTTTAAAAACAAAACTTTAATAAAATATTGAAAACATGAACGCGAATTGTGTTCAAAGATTTAGTGAACATTTTTTAATTGCTTAATATTACTCCTGTCGATTAGTGAGTGCCATATCATGTGCTGCGCATTGCTTTTTTTATGGAGACAACTAAGGGTATATTCCCAGTTATCATCTTTTAAGAAATCGGTGATAAAAGTCGATAGTGTGAACACTATCAGCTTTTTTATCGATTGATAAAAATCGAGGATGAACTAGTGCTGGATTCGGTAAGGTTGAATTCGGTTAAACTCTTCCGGTCTGGTTAAAGCCGGTTAATTAGGTTAAAATCCGGTCAAGTAATTCTATCTCTGATTTTCAAAATTTATTGATTACAATGTTTGCGGTATTACAAGACAATAGAAATTGTAGGAAAGGGTGCAAAGACTAGTGTTCTGCGGCCATGGCTTAGCCGTTAGTCGGCCGTAACCACGGCCAACGGCCGGCTACGTCCAAAGTCCCAAGGCCAACTGCCGACTGCAGCCAAATATTTTGTCTCGCTGCCAAAATCCCGACTAAGATTGATTTCTAAACATTATGATGAACAATGTATTTCCATTATTATATTTGTGTTTTTGTTTTTAAAATTTAGTCACTTTGACCATTTTCCTTAATAGCTCGAAATCGTTCCATTGAAAACTCCTTTATTTCAGTTAGTAGTAGTAAAAAAACGCCAAGAAAATCACGACTAAAGGCCGGTTACGGCTAAAGAATTACGGCCAACGGCCGGTTAAGGTCAAAATTTATTTTCCCAGAAAATTTCCTTGACAGCAGAACACTAGAAAAGACTCCTATTGCATTTCTAATCATACTCGACATTTTCACTTTTCAAATTCTAGAATTGCAACAATGCGTGCACTATTTTAGAGCATATCAAATTTGTGGGAAAGGATGCATCAATTTAAATTCCAACAAGTTTATCTTCAGCTTGTTGTTGATATAGAGACCAGATTTCAATTCATTCATAAAGGTCTAAATTTAATATTCAATCATTATATATCAACACCATTGTGAGTTTATCCACATCTTTTTTTCTTTAAATTTTGATAGACTAAGATCGTTCTCAATAATGCTTACTTCATAATGTGAATATAGGAATAGAATAGCCTATTATGAGACGAGAAATATGCCATAAAATTCATCAATATTTAAAAATAGGTATATCATGCAGAATAAGATATTGTTGACGATAGGATATTGAACATCAATTGGTTGTTAATACAGGAATATACCAATTTGATTTTGGCATATAGGAATTGAATATAGATGCAGCATAGATGTATGTAACCATGCAAGCGTTAATTTTTTGACCGAAAAACAAATCTGTTCTGAAGTTTATCTATTGATATTCTCATTGTTGATCCATAATTTATATTATTCATAATCATGGAGGACTAAATTTAATTTGTAAGTAACCAATTGAAATAAAATAGTTTTATTCGTAAAAAAATTTGTTGAATGCAATGCTTAAATAATAGAAATATAACCTAAGTGTGTATGAAATTTAATTAAATATGAACTGCACTTGAAAATTTAGGAAAAATTGATGATCTTAACGGGCGGGCTCAGTGTTGAAAAATCGGCGGCTTGCACGTCAGTAGTGTTAAGTAAATCAAGCCCGTTTATATTGTTTTCAGGCGTGAGACCTGTTCAGGTAAGGCATTAATGCCCATGGGAACAACAACAACCCTGAAATATTTTGTTTTCTGAACAAGAACGGCTAGAGTCCCATCCAGAAGGCCGTGCGCAAAGTCGCACCGTAGGCAAAGACATGCTTGGACAGGACAGCGCTAGGTCACAAATTGAAGTCGAAAAAGACCATTATCTTGTGACGTTTTCACATTTTAAATATCTTAATTAGTCCGTGAGGAAACCATCACAAATAATGAAAAATTCCTAGTAGAATTTGGGTTAGAGGCACAATCCATTTTGTCCACATTTTCAAATAATTTTCTTTTAACTTATTAAGAAATTTGGCAATAATTGAGAGTAGGCCACATCTTTGGGTAAGTGTACTTCCCTGTTATGATGGAAATTTGTTATAAACATTATTCCTGTGCTTGAAAATGTTAACTTTTTTCAATGGAAAATGCTATTGTAGCAAAAACATTCCAATCTAGCGTTCAAAAGCCTTTGGTAGAAACAACTAGTTTAACTATTACGTAAATGCATCACACAAGTTCCCTTCAGAAGTGCCTGAACGGGTTCACCCGAGCGTGAATTAAGGATAAAAAAATAAGACAACTCTCTATCCAGAGGTGATTTCAGTTTTATAAATCTTCAATATTTTATGAGGGCTTAGCATTTTTTATAGAAGCCATTAAAAATTGAAAAAATGCCGGGTCTCTTGCAGATGTTATTGCTGTCTGCAATTCTAAATATTAGTCAGTTATACAGTTCAGTGTAGTGTTAAGCGAAAAATCTAAAAATCAAATCAATAAATTTGTTTTTATAAGAACAACTTTGAGGATAAAAATTCAGATTTGTTTTTACTGTTGCAAGTATTGATCAGTACGTATGAAAATATAGAGACGTTCTTGAAAACCTATTTGAACCAGCGTAACTAATTGAGCTTTGTTCGCTTTTCAATTATATAAGGTGTGACACCAGGGCTGAGCAAGATTTCATACTATACAATTATTACCTTAGTAAACGTAAAATACGAGGTCAATCTCCATCCTTCAGGTACAAAGGGCACAATAAAAGGTGCTTCAACAGTGATAGCATCGCTCCAAAGCCAAATTGCTAAAGAGGCCACAGTTATACTGATGGCGATGATCACTTCACTACAAGACATTAAAAGGTGGAAGCGGAAGTAATGAATTCTTCACTACAAAGAAAATTTGCGTTTCATATTTACTATTTGTAAACAGTGAAACCAGTCAATGTCAAAAACACTTTTAATCTATTGGTTTTTCGAGTGTTTATGCACACACATTTATGACATTTAATTTGTTTCCGGTTTATTACAACAATAAGATGGACTTTCACGCCACTTTGCAAATTTTCCGTATAAGAGGGCTCCAGATAATATAGTTAAACAATTCAGTGTTTCACAATATATAATAATTCTGAAGTTGTTTTAAGCAAACGCATAAATCGTCAATATACAAAGCTCGGACAAAATAACTTTGGGAAGCCTTGAAGCAAAAATCAAATTTACTGACATTCCAGTCAAGAAACCGTTGAACAAGTAATCAAATTTACATCAATTGAACAAATCACAAATGCCACATCTACTTTTAAATCATTAAGCATATTGGAACTTACAACAATCACTTACCAAAACGTTATTAGGATCTCAATGAGTTTTACATGTGATCTCGATTTCTTTGTGATCTTCACTTCGCTAATTATCTCGGGTGGTTTTAAACGTGACAGATTACTTTTAACCATCACCTAGTCTAACCATAGACTTAGCAAGGCAAAAAAGTTGTTTACAAAAAACGTTTCAAACATTTAAAACAATGTTTCTTTGCTTTTAAACAAAACCAGCTCAAGATTCAAAATTTTTACTGAAAACAAATAGCAAACTTTGAATTATGATAAACTTATCAACATTAATTTTTGGTTTCATACACGTAAACAAAACGGAGGTTTTGCTATTTTTCAGCAGGAAATCGTTTTTAAAAATACGAATGGACGAATGTCGAAAATTATTTTTCACACTTTTCTATGAAATTTGAAAAAAACATTTAAAAAAAACACTGCAAAAACAGTTCTTTTAAACAGTGTTTAAAACATGTTTTAAAAAGTCGCTAAAACATACCAATCCTGCTTTCAGGTAGGGTTTCTAATCTACTATGAGATGCAAATTTTACAGTCTTAAAGTTTGTGTCGCTTTGTTGCTGTTGGACGCTCATCTTGCTTTAAAACATCATTGTAAGCATGTTCTTAGCGAGCTATGATCTATTCCCCAACCTCATTGCTTTATAAAGCCTACACTTTCTATATCCTTTGACAATGAAAACCTTTCCTGAGATGTGGACACATACATTGGTGAACGTGCTCAAAAGAAATGAAAATTTACGCTAAAATCCATTCCTGTGGCTGAAGTACTTTAAAAAACTCATGGTTTTTCATTGAAAATTTTTTAAAAAAGATTTCAAATAATAACATTCGTAATTTTCAAATAAACAAGAGGTCTTTATTATATTGTGAGCCATGAGCGTTTAAAAATATTATAGAAGCCATAATATATTGAAAAAAATGTTTGGGTTATTTAAGGTTAATGGATGACTTAATTTTTCATGTAATTTTAGGTTATCTGCATTTGAAACATCTGTAACTATGCGACTGTCTGGTCACAATTTATGATGCTTTTAATACTAAATACGAAAACTTTAAAAGCAAAGTCAACAGATACTTTTTCATTTGTCTATATTAGCCTTTCAAAAGGTTATAAATACCATTTTAAGTTAATGAAAGATTCCGTAATTGGAATTGACAGATTTTCAAAGTTTTGTAATTGTTGTAAACATTCAAATTAGCAAAAATTTCACTATGTTGAGCAACGTTCTTCATTCGTGACGTTATTAAATTGGATAAAATGTATATGCACAGCATTACTTAAAAGAATAGAATTCAATGCAGTCGCTCCAAAATGTCTTCATACTGTTGTTATCACAAAAAATGTAATACTTTTATTTTTAATATTTCCCAAACAAGTACAATTCAGTTGCTCACATTCGCCGTACAGTGACATTTCTACCCAACCTAACCCGCCTTTCACTTGAATCAATACGAATTTCTTAGCAAACAGGTTGTAAATTTGAATATAGTATCTTTCAAGAAATCAATCTGAAAATAAAATATTTCATAGAAATATGGTGTAAAGGAAAAGTATTTTTTAAACACATTAAAAAATTTTATTAGAAGAAAATCTATCGAACTTTAAGGTACCGAAAAATGGCAAAATGGTGACGAGATCTTTTACTCAAACCTAGTACAACTTGTTGAAAGCTCCGTCTCAGTCGTTTCCACTGTAAAATATTCTGAATTAGCATCCAATAATTCATCCTATTCCTTTTGGTTAATTATTAATCTGATTTCGATCTGACGAAATTAGCTATAATCAAAATGATAAAAATTGCAATATTGTATTGAATTTTTAGGATCATAGCGCAATTCCATTTCAATTTGCAAATATTCATGTGTATTAATATACAAAAAAAATCATTAGCCACCCCCTCGTTGTTGAAAGTCTCTTTTTCTAATGAGGCCTGCTTTTCTCATATTTAACAAAAAAGTATGTTTCACGTTGATACAGAAAAAGCATTTCATATCCTTTTTTGTAACTAGTTGTTCTTGTCGGGGTTACTCTACCAGTCAACAGACTGAAGAGTCCGTGTCAACAGATCAAGTCCGTGACTCTTCCCCTGGAAGTGTACCCGCTAGGGCCGGATCTTGTATCATGCTTGACCTCTGGCGACCCCTGGCACGCAGAGTGCTGATCTGTGTTGAGTCTGATCAGCAGGAGTGAAGCCGAAGGCCGAGCTTCATTGAGAGGGTTGCGCCTCTCTACAGCTTTCACCAACCAAGGCTACTAACTGAGGTAACTCGTGAGCACTTGCGTCTGCCTGTTATGGAACC
>CABFPE010000108.1:269904-284897 GCA_900660155.1 Hofstenia miamia
CGTTTGGGGCGTACCCTTGGGTTCCCCATTTTTTTTTGTAGTTTTTGACGCACTAAAAGATCGTTTAGTAAAACAAAACAAAAAAATATGAAATTTTCCCCCTGAATTTCAAACCTTTTTTTTTTTGGAAAAAAAAAATTTTTTAAAAATAAATTCCGGGTTTAAATTTATGATGCATTTAAAAAAAAAGTCGGTTTAAATGTTACTTGAATAGTTTTTACCTATACACAATGGTATTTAACTAAACATCTCCACAACAAAACTTTTTTGAAACGATTGCAACTATTCAGCATAAAGTATTTGTAACTACTGATCTAAGAAATTTTCTGCAAATGATAAAATCCATAAAGAATGAAACAAGGGGCGAACTATGCAAGTATACATATATGGTTTCTCAAAATAACGATTTACGAAGTCAAGTCTGGTCTTAATGTGTTATTTTTTGAAAGATGATGTCCTTCTAGCCAAGCGTCCTCAAAGCTACATTTTTTAGTTTCCGTAATATTGTTGATTTGGTCAGGTTGACCTCTTCATCTTTCAGGAAGCCTTGCACTTCACTAAGAGTAATGCTTAGGTTAGGTCTAAGGTTATGTAAATTATTCTTGAGGCACATGTTTTTACTTTTCGTGGATGACCAGATTTCGGCAGATTTTCAGTTGTTTTGAGCTTCTTCCACTTCTGTATTATAGAACGGAAAGAAAATTTTCGGCGGCAAACAAAAGTTTTTTCGGAGCCGTTTTCGGCAAATGAATGTTTGGAGTAGTAAAGGTACGGAGTATATGTTGAAATGTGAATAGCAAACAACATGAATAATGATACAATTAATAATAAATAATGTATTACAGAATGAATTCCAAAATGAATTGAATTTAATAAAAACCAGTTGATTTGCTGTTTCGCTCAATATGTGAGCTTGATCTTGCAAAAATAATGAAGTATTGAAAAAAGCAGGCCAACCAGCCCTGAGGTAACATATTGGTTGCAAAATCAATTAACATGCAAATTTATTTGTCACATTTTGTTCCTAATTTTGCTGTTTTTGGTGTTTTTTCTTTGAAATTTGAGTTCGGCTTTGAAACACATTTTAATATTTTTTCGGCCGAAATTTTTTTTACTGATTATAGATTTTACACTCCAATAGTTAATGTTCAATTTTTCAGATATTGTTTTGAGGGTTAATTCTGATTTATAAAAATCAATAATTTCATCACTGACAGTTTTGCAGATTTTCTTCTTTTTAGTCATATTGATAGATTAAGATTAGTGCGAATTAGGCCCTAAACTACTTATATACCATCAAATACTAACATATTAAGTATTTTATTTATTTGGTATGCATGCGCTTATTCATGACTTACCGAATACGCCATATAGTGCATAACAACTAAAATTTTTAGGTTTTATCATGCAAAATACAGTATTCTTTTAGGGATGGGAATTACTTTGCAACATCGTTTGTTGGAGTTAAGTGGATGTTTTCAATAATATTGTATATACAATCAAACTTTTTTGTTATATTTGTTCTATGTACACTACTGCAATACATAAAAATTAAGAATCTAAAATAGAGCCTATATTTTGGAAAAAATTCAATTTTGTTACTATTAGGAATGCATATCTATTTCCCACTTTTTGCAATGGCAAATGCAAAAAAGATGCATTGAGGGGGAATACGTCCGAATTTTCTAAGGCATTTAGCCGGAATTGCGATTTTTTGATAAAATATATAATTTTTTTGCTATTACACCCATAGTAATCATTCGAACCTAAATATATTTAGCATGGAGGTAGGTAGTATACAAATACACTATCCCAAATAAATCCAAGGATATATGTTTGGAAACGCGGTCATGCGAAAGACTATAATTTGGATTTAGATGGAAATATATATATATATAACTAAACTATTAAATTCAACCATGGCTAGCTAAATATTTTGTAGGACATGATTGAGCTAAGAGTTGTATGCATGAAATAAAGATTGCAATGAAAAATCATTATCAGTTGCTAATCATGTGTGTAGGAAATAAACTAACTTTTAAAAATATGCCTAAAACGTTATTTTTGTAAACTTCTCATAATTATTCAATTATTTCAAAATTTTAACAATACGAGTTTACTTGAAGTTCAAAATTATGTTTAATAAATTAAAATGAGTACTATAATTAATAGGAAATGCTTAGGCATTTCTGACATTGGCTGCAACCAATTTTCAATTCTATGTTTGTAATATAATAACGATATTCAATGTCAAATCTAAGCTAAATTTACTGATTAACTTCATTTTGTAAAGAACAAGTTACCTTTAGATGTCTTTTATTAAGTTTCTTTCAAACACATCCTCTTTGAAATCTTAAATTATAGCAAGATTTTGATTTATTCAAGTTACTAAAGGACGTTATTTGTAGAGGACATTATAACAATCACTTAAGCAATTTACTTTCATTCCTGTATTTCTTAGCATATCTTGCGGGATAATCTTTACTAGTAATTAATTGTTTCTCCTAATTGCTTTTAACATATTTGTTTTGCACCTAAATCAATTATATTGGTTTATGTATGGAAAGAGCTGATCTTTGACTAACAGTTGGGATTGATCAACCGAATTTAATGTAATATTTTATTTAATTTTAAATGCATTCCGATTGGACTCGTTGGACTGATACACAATATTTTATTTACATCTTGTCTGGATTGACGAGATTTTGTCTAAGTGATGAAGAATAACCAAATTTTAAGCATCATGTGTACAATATTCTAGAATTCCTTGTAAATATGGTTCACAACAAAAAATTATTGGATCACGAAAGTATTGTAGTGAAGATTAATCAATGTATTAGCCACAATTTAAGTTGCTTGTAGTTTGCTCAAAATATAATGCATAACTTTGTTATTTAATTAAACAAACTATTGAATTTTTGAAATAGTTTTAAAGTTAACTAAGTCAATTGATTATGCATATATAAAGACATCCGTAAGTTAATCAAACTGAAAAATGCGGATTTTACTTGTTATTGTTGCATGTCAGCTTCTGTCGGCTTATGCCGGCAAGCTGAAGTTAGCCCAGAAAATTAATAGTTTAAATCTGCACTGGAAGGCAAATGAAGATATTTCTATTAAGACTCAGCACACCTATAAGTCAAAAGCTACTCCAAGAAGTCATTTAAGAATGTACGAAGAAAATAAAGAACTACCCATTTCATTTGATTCTCGAGAACAGTGGCCGAACTGCCCTACAATTCGAATGGTTAGAGATCAAGGGGACTGTGGTTCCTGCTGGGCTTTTGGCTCTGCAGAAGCAATGAGCGATAGAACATGCATTCACAGCAATGCCAAATACACCCCAGAGTTATCTGCGGATCAAATTAATTCTTGCTGCTTCTATTGCGGAAATGGTTGTGATGGAGGAGATGCTTCGATGGCCTATGAATACTGGATTGAAACAGGTGTTGTCACTGGTGGACCTTATGGCTCAGATAAGCCGCAAACATGTAGACCATATCAAATCCCTCAATGCGCTCACCATGTTAATTCAACTTCATTGCCACCTTGTGGAAAGGGAGTTCGACCAACCCCTAGATGTGAACGAAAATGCGTATCAACATTTACTGGTGGCAGTTTTGGAAATGCCAAATTTTATGGAGCTAGGGTTTACAGTCTACAAAACGCTACTCAAATGCAGTATGATTTAATGCAGAATGGACCCATAACTGTATGTTTTACTGTTTACGCTGATTTTGAACTGTACAAGTCAGGAGTATACAAACACACATCTGGAGCAGAACTAGGTGGTCATTGTGTAAAAATTATTGGATGGGGTGTAGATGATGGCATTGATTACTGGTTGATAGCCAACTCATGGAATGTACAATGGGGTGAAAAGGGGTTCGTTAAGTTCATCAGAGGAATCAATGATTGTGGAATTGAGAGTGGGAATGTTGCCGGCATTCCACGGTAAACTTTATCATATGATAGGTTGCTATAGTTGTATGTAACTAAATATGTTACTAATATAAATGCAATTAGCGGAGCTTTCATCATCTTTGGTAAAATCAAATAATATCTGTTACTATATTTCAAATAATCATCAATCTTGACATTAAAATGAGGCATTCTTGAATGAAATATTTTTTACCCATTAAGATTTTTTAATGAAATTGATTATTGAAAAACATATAGTACAAAATTTACAAAATTTATATATATATAGTAACTTCGAACAAATTGTATATGAAATGTTGATAAAATAATGGTTTCAAAGATGAAATAGAAAATTTTTGATGAACAAAGGCATCAACTTAATACAGATAATATATGTAAAATATAAAGGCAATAAATTCGTGCTGTCAAGATTCAATTTATGTACATATAACACTATAAAATATGATATTTTTTTGAAATCCTAATTTCTAACTGCATTTTATATTGATATAAAGAAGAATAATAAAGCAATTATTGACAGGAAAATTTACCCAGAGACCCTATATGCACTAAGATTAGAAAGTGTGCTTAGCCTAAAATTAATAAATTTTTGAAATTTTTACACATATGTAAAAAAGTAATTTTAATAATCATTTTCAGTATGGATTGATATTTTTTGCCTAAAACTTGAGGTAAATAAAAAACAGAAAATTTTAATGATGATTTTTCTATTACAAATAATCAATAATACCAGTAGTTTTTGCAATTAATGATGTTGAATGAAGTATGTGAAAAACGAGTTTTGATGTAGGAAGCTTATCAGAAATTTGTGCACAAATATGCAAGAAAAAAATTAGGTTAGCACTGGAAATATTTAGTAGCAATCTATATTTGCCCTAAGACTGATTAATCAACTTCCAAATCATGCTAGGTTAGAAATTTAATCAATAAGTTTTCTCTAAAATTTCCTTGTCGCATACAGGGTCTATAAAGTTTGTATGAATAAAACGTGTATTTATATTTTTACTAGTTGATTGAAATTGGCCCGACTATTTTAGTTCCTGAAACTACGCACCAAACACCAATTTTCTAGTCATGCAGTGATGTTTCGTGAATTACCAATAGCGCGTGTTCTGGCAATTTGCAAATCCTGCTATGTAAAACCGTGCTTCATCCGATATAAAGTACAGCAGTGGATCCAAAAGCCCTTCTTCAACCATACTCAGCAGCCACCTGCAATACTGAAGGCGTTTATCTCTTTCAGGCAATTTCAGCCCCTCAACACATGTTACTTTGTATGCTCTCATGCTCAAAGATTTTAGTGCACGCTGACATGTTGTTAGTGATACACTGACTTGCTGAGATAGTCTTTGAGTTGACTTTTGCGGATTTCTGAAAATCCGCTGTTTGATATTACTGACAACCTCTGGCGTCCGGACTAATTTAGGTCCCTGCTTTTTCACGTTTTCGATGGAGCCTGTTTCGCGTCATTTCTTTACCAAGCTCTGAATGGAACGTTTTGCTGGTGCTTTTATTTCTGAGTATTTTTCCAGGAATGCCTGTTGCGTTTTATTAATTGATCCAATGCGCAGATAAGCTTCAGCAATCACTATTCGTTGCTGCAACGAAAAAACCATCCTTAATATGAAAAAAACCCTATGAGAAACCCTATTAATTGAAAGGTTTTCCATTTCAAATTAACGTGATTGAAGGCATTGTTTCTGCTATTACACAGGTAGCTGCTACACAGTTTGGCTATGAAAGCAACATTATAAAATATTTGAAGTATAGGATGATTGTAGTAGTTTTTGAAAGCGAATAAGATCTGTACTAACGTTAAACAACTGAAAATTCGCATTTACACTACATTCTGAAGGAAGCCGCACTATAGATTGGATGAAATATGTAATGGCCTTGCTCAACTTCTTAATATTTCTATTAAACAGCAATTGTACTTCACATAAATATAATAACCGATGTTTTTCATCGAATAATATATTCTGATTTTTTCTAAAACATTAAGTAAACCATTTATTATTATTATTATTATTTTTACATTCTAACACTTACCCAAGTGCTCTAAAAAACGCTGATATTACTCCAATATTCAAAAAGGAGACCTCCAGCTTGCAGAAAATTACAGACCTATAGCTATCACAAACCCGTTTGCAAAGGCTTTAGAAAAATTATTGAATAAGCAGATAATCAGTTATTTAAATGAGGAAAAATTTTGTCAAGCAAACAATTTGGATTCAGGAAAGGTCTTATTACAAATGATGCACTACTTGCAATCACGCAAAAAACTCCCTTATGCCTAAACAAAAGCGTTTGTACAGCTGTGGCTCTCTTGGACATAAGCAAAGCGTTTGATAGTCTAGATTTTACAATTCTGGATTGCAAATTAAAAGAATACGGCTTTCACACAGAATCTCGCATGCTCATACTTAGTTTTTTATGTAACAGGAGACAGAGAGTGTCTATAGAAAACACTTATTCTGGCTATACTACCACACTTAAAAGAGTTCCATAAGGGACAGTACTGGGCCCGATTCATTTTGCCCTGTATATTAATGACATGCATCAAAGTGCCAATCTGGATATTTTTCAATATGCTGACGACAATTGTCTTGTAAGTAATAATGTAAATCCAAAGATAGCCACAAAACATTTACAATTAGGCATCAAAAACATTACAAAATATTTCATGCAAAATAAATTAACACTTAATGTAGGTAAAACTCAATTTATGATATTTACTCCAAATGAATGCTGAACATTAGCCAAAGCAGTTTCTTTAATTGTGGATGAAAGGCTACCACCAATAAAACAAGCCAATGAAATAACATATCTAGGAGTTCATATAGATTCGCAACTGAATTTTTCAATTTCATTTCCAAAAAAATCAAATCAATGGCAGCAGGGATCCATTATTTAAAGCAAATATGAGATATTAGTAAAGATAAACAATTCCTATATGCGTTCGGTATTTCCCATTACAATTATGCATGCACTCTACTAAATGGCTGTCTGTACTACAAGAGAAGAGAATTAACACATTTAATTACAAGTTGGTTACAAACTGGACGAACTTCAAATGCTGTCACCAAAATGCACAACAATTTATGTCAGTCTGCTGGTATTTTACAAATATTTAAAGTTAAATTCTAATTTTTGTCAATTTCATTTTTGAAAGACAATAACTTACAATAAGCGGTGCAGGGTATACATATTTTTGAAAAACATTGATTGTCAAAATTTCCAAAACTCCTTTGTAGTACAGACTTGCAAATTGTGGAATAGATTAGATAAAGCAATTAGAGACTCCCCCAATTTTAGAACTTTCAAGAGATTGGCTTAAGGAAAATCTACTTGGCTCTCAATATAAACTAGGGTCTTTTAAAAAGTTGAGTACTTTTCAAAACTGGATTGAGTAGCAAATTTTTGTACATGATTTGTAAATATTTATTTTTACATTATTTGTAACTTTATGGCTAAATAAAGTTGATGCTCCTTATATTATGTTCCATTAAGCAGACTAACTTTAGAGGATTTTTAATGCTATAGCATTAAATAGATTTAAATTGAAAAATGTTTTCATAAATTTATGAATGTGCCTAATCATAAATTTTAATCTATTTTGTTAACTATTTGTATAAAATCAACATTTTAAAATTATAATTATTTCTGCTGTGGGGTTTTCAGTAGTCGCACAAAACTATTTTCAGTAAGTTCATGTTGATAAAGTCGGTGCAAAGTTTTGAAATTGAAAGAATCGAACCGATCTTAATTTATCAGTTCAAATTAACGAATAGAGACCTACCACGCTCAAAATAAATACTAGAAGAGGCGTAGAATCATGGCTCATTCTCAAGAATGTGTGATCTACTTGGCATTATTATTTCATTTTTATTGGTAGTGACAAGTTGTACCGCAAACATAAGTTAGACTTATGCGGTAAGCATGAGGTACACATTCGCGTTGGCACCAGTCAAGCTTGGAATCCTTAAACACCTTCAATTTTTTGTGAAATGCTTAAGTTTCTTCTTTTTATGCTATGAAAAGAAATGCTCCTTTTCGTTTACTCCAAAAATACATTTATATTAAAAGAACACTTTCATATTTGCTTTTGTCAAATTTATCAAGCTCCATTGTTGTTATCTCTTGATTAAATTTGTAGAGCGGTGCCGAAGTTTTTAAGTAATCCTTACAGAGTCATTCTCTGAGGTAAGCCTTGATAGACACTGCTCCTGAAGTAGTTCAATATTGAAAACAGACCCTATTATTTTTGCCTTAACTAAAAAAATGTGAGTATTCGTGCAAGCTCTTCTCAATTGCTTGCAGCCAGACAAATTTTAGAAGCTCATAAAGTATAATTTTTGCAACCAATTATTCTGAATCAAATCGGACATGTGCCTATCAAATAATATTATAATTTAATCAATTAAGTTATTTGGCAATGCTATTTCCGACCCTTCTTAAAGTGCTATGCTTAACAATTGCATTACCCAAAGAGCACCCTTCACGCCTATTTATTGTTAGCACTAAAGTATTAAACGGAATCCAATTTGGCTAAATAAAGAAACATTAGCTTAAATGATACTTTCTTTGTTCACATCCATAAAGAACTTTGACAGTAAACTTCAAAAAATATGCAAATAGCAAACTGTAATACTTCTTCTAATTTTGACAGGTAATTATTAAATGAGTCGACAAGACTTGCCTTTGACACTTCTCTTCCAATCGCTCAAAGTGAACTATTTACTTAACATTAAACTGCCTGGTGTCCTCTCAAAATTCAAGCCGTTTTCTTAAATTTCCATACAATTTTCTCCAAGCCTATTAGCAGATTTGAAAATCATGGGATATTAACACATATTGGTGAATGTGATCGCATATAGTAGTAAGCATTTGTGTAAAAATTTAGCGCTGTTTCTGAAAGTAGAACAAATTTTTTAAGAAAACCTAAACTATTTTTTCTGCTAATGAATGTGGAGGCACTCTTCTATCCTGCAGGTTTCTGATTTTGGTTAATCCACTACTTCCATTTAAAACTTAAAATAACAAATCATTTACGTCATTATAAATTTGAGCCGTGTTCTACCAAACCATGTGTTATAGATGTATTCCAACATGCTCAGCAAAAATACTAATTTTTCTAAATTCCAAAAAATTAATAGATTTTTTATTTGGATGCATAACTTTTAGTCTATTAATATTTAACATTTAAACATTATTTTAACATTGTAGGTTTTGTTTTAGAAACATGGACTATTAAGAAAAAATATGTGCATTACTAAGTGAAAATTTCAAATCCATGACATTAAAGATAGCTTCAAAAAATTTTCTACGCTTTTAGCGAGTTTTACATTTTAAGTATTTAAAATGTCAAAATTATCGATTTTTTACAAAATGTATATTCTGAAAATTTTAAGCGAAAATTTTTATGTTGTCTAAATGCAGTAAAAATGGGCAATCTTGTTCAATAGCATTTAAAAAACTAAAGCTAAAACAGTGAATAATTACCTAGGTAAAAACCCAATTAAACGAATATCTTTAAAATAATTAGTGAATTCAATAAAAGATTCTCAAAACAAAGCAAACATAACAACTCTTATATTCTGTAAATTTGTCTAATTACTACGAATTTTGATGCTGTTAGTTTTATGTTAAAAAATGCTGTCTTAATTATCTATAAAAGGTGTTTATTGCTACGTTGCGAAAACCAAATGTATATTATATTCTTTTCAAGCAGAGTCATAAATTTTTAGTTGAAAAACAAGTTTTATACAATTAAAAAATGAAATCAATGAAATTTAGCAAGCTTATTTTGGTTTATAATTTTCAATTCATTTTATATCCAATCTCATAAAGGGGCTAGATGAACTTCCATAACACTAACAGGACTGGAACAAATGAATAAATAAAGCTCTTAAATTCACAGATAGGAGAGCTTAATTAATAAATGATTAAGTGAAATCGACCAAATGATAATTTGCTAAAGTGTTATAGAAGTTCATGGGAGCTGCGTTAAATACACTTAATCATGATTAACCAGGAATTCAATTTCAGTAATAATAATAGAAACTTTTGAAATGGAAAGTCTCTTCCCGAAGTCATTCTTCAATATGTTTTATAGAGTACATTAAGCAAAAACTCGATTTTTATAATAGAAACATGCCTTACATTACAATAACAGAATTTATATATGATAAATATATATATATAAAAGTGTACTCTGACGAATTTGTAAAAATAACTCTTATTAAAAAACTAAATTTAGTATAAAATACAAAATTAAGACATTTACATTAATCCCATTTACATAGCAAATTTAGCACCAGATCCAATCAGAAGTAGAACCTAAACAAATAATAATTGAAATATCATAGAAAGTACTTATAAAAATGTAAGTAGTTTTTTAAAAACGTACTACAAAAAATATTTTGTCAGGCAACTTGCATAAAGGTTTGGAAACACTAGAACCATAATATTCCTCTGATAAGTCTTTAAATTTACCTACATTCTGAAAAAATATTAATATTTGTTATCTGTTAGCAGAGATAGAGCCACACGAGAGTCCGTTCGGAACTAAGTGACGCCGCTGACTTTCTTCTAGCTGTTTTTGGATTTTTGCCATCGAAGCTTTATTCTGAGATATGAATTCATGAGTTGCTTTCATTTCTGATGGAGGTCTGGTGTAAGGTTCCGTCTCGTTATCTGCAAATATTTCACTTCTCTTCTGTTTTTCCTTTTGACTAAAATTCCGAGGCAACGAAGAATTCCCCATGTGTCCTGCATTTACACCTAAACTTACGAAGAAAGGTTTTTGAAATCATAAATGTATATATTTTATGAATTTATTACAATAGCCAAAGATATATTGAATTTCTAGACTAATTAACTCTGAACAACCTAGGAATATTTTACAATTTGTGACGGTGTATTATACAAAAACACAGGAATAATTATCATCAACAATTTTCAACATAACAGAGGAGCACAGCACACCTACTCATAGAGAAAATTGTTTACAAATGTGGGCAAAGTGGTTGGTGACTTTAAACATTCAATAACGATGCTGTTTGCGCTTATTTCCAGGAACGAACATTTAAAAATTGGCAATTTGCAGATAATCCTTCTCCATGTATATCTCTTAATATATTTCAATTATGATATTTGATTTGAAGTTAGTAAGTTTAAGATGTATATTCAGTTGGCAAAAGGAAAATATACGCTCTACGCAAGTCACCTAGATTTTGTTATTAAAACTTACTTAGCGTGTTAGTTACAAGCAAAATGAAAACAAATATTGCTCGTTGCTCATTTATTTTGCTTAATGTGTGCTTCTACTATGTGAAAAGGAAATTGTTAAAACTTACTGAATACAGAAAGCGATTAAATGCCCAATATAAACACATAGTTGATGCAAATCCTATAGAATATCTCAACAATGAATTTTCTCTCCTCCATTTGAGAAAAATGAAATTATTGAAAAATATTCAACAACTTGTCCAAGGTATTTTAATGCGTGAGCAATGCAAATAGTACAGAGGATGTTGTAAAATGGAAAAATAAAAAGAAGAAAAACTGCAAACATATAGAAAAGGGCCATTAACGTATTTCCAAGCAATAGGAAAGATTTTGAAACTTCCTACACCTAAGCTTGATGGATATACAAAACTGCATGTCTATAATTGAAAATGCAATGAAATTTTTAAAAATGACTTCTTATAGTATATATTGTACATTGATTATTTGCCTTATTGATATGATCGATCAGCATGATATTTTACTACAAAAGGTTCCACAACAATTTCAAAGACATCAAACAATTCTTACATATATATATTCGCCCGGATTCCTATCATCGCAATGTGACAAAGAAAAGTATCATTAAAGGACGATTACTTAATTTTTCGAGAATCTGTTCCCATACAAGTGAATTTATATCTATAGTAGTTAATTTCTTTAAGTCACTCATGAAAATTGGATATAAAAAATCCTTTCTTCTAAGACTTTATTATGAATTTATAGACTCTATTAAAAATAAGGAATGGCCTTATATTTCTAATAAGAAAGAAAATATGAAAAGAATTAATTTTAGAAAGGCAACGAAATTGGTGTATGTCAAAGACATGAATATTAAACTATCTAATAGAATTATTTGGTACTCTTTACCTTCCCTAAAGAAAATACTGACTAGTTCGAAGTTTGGTAATACATAGACACTAATCTCTGATAGTAAACAAGAAGGTAAATAGCAACTTGCTACTATATGGTGCTACATTTTTATAAAGTGTATAAATTTGTGAATTTTGTAATTTTAATTTTTTCTTGATAAGGCTTTGCCGAAACGTACGTCGGATTATACTACTTTGCATTTTTGTTTTCATTTACTCATGTATCAACCTCGTTACAACTCAGTTAAGGCAATCATTGAGAAGGCTTCTCAGGACGATCAGCCCTTACTCGCAATCTAAATACCACATTGAGGAAATTTATTCACAATGTTCTGATGACAAAGAAAAAACCAGATAGTCTCTTTAAATACCCTCACAACAATATAATACAAACTCTGGAGAATCTCATGATTAAAAAAGAACTTATACCGAAAATTGAATTCTTGGCTGGATTTGTTAATCATACATTTGACGAAATAAGGAATGAAACAATTAAGTTACATGAAAAAGAGTCTTATGCTAACATTGATAAAAGTCGGAAACTTTGTAATGAAATTCAATCAAAAAACTGAAATGGTTAAACTAATAAAACTGATATGTTATGAAACTAATACCAATTTTCCAAAATTGGCAGAAGTCCTAAAGCTGGATGTAAATTATTCATACATGAAAAAGAATTTTAAATCAATAAAGTTGAACTCAAAACAATTAAAAAATGGCTTAGAGAGTTTCATTGACAAGATTGGTGAGAACCAAAAACGTAGCTCGTTGGGCGCTTCGCGCCCAACTCGCGAGATGATAGATAGATAGATAGATAGATAGATATTGAATTCAGATAGCCATTGAACAGCAAAGCATTTAGAATTTTAATGTAAAACCTCGTCTCTGCACTGCAGAATTTCATTTAATTTGCTTCAGATAATTGTCTATTATGTGATAAATACTAGCCAATGCCAAAACCACAATAATATTTCATTTTGAGTATCCGTGGTATTTTGGCATGCTTAAAAAACGTTTTGTAAACATATTAGCGCAAAGGCGTTCTTAAAAGAATACTAAATATAAAGGTCAATATTTAAATGTCGAAAGCACTAATTTAAATTTTATACTAGTAAAAGGAATTCTCAATAATTTACAACCTCGAGACGAATAGTTTTCAGTGGAAATTAAAATTTCTTATAAAATATAAGAATACAGCTGTCAAAAGAAATGTTCAATGCCTTATGAGTTTTCTACGATATTCAAATGATATAAAACTATTGTCTTATTCAAATAAATTTTTTAAAGCTTGCCATATTCCATACAAGCAGTAGGATAATATACTTACTAAAAGGAAAAATTGAAGACTAAGCAATTTATGAAAAAAATTTATCTTATTATTTTTCCAAAATGATCAATGCGCAAATTTGTATTACTGGATCAAAATAAATTACTTTGCTCGCTGCATTTAGGTTATGAAGTCATAAGGGGTATACTCAGAATTTTCTGAGTAACCAAAGGCGGGGTGTAATTGTAAAAATATTGAAAAAATTGAACATGAGGATTTATTTCACGACATTAGTATTTGAAGTTTTTTATATTTTTACAATTTTTTTTAAATTAACCAAAAAAAATATTCGACCATGTCAGCATAGGTTGTCTTCGTGCTTTAGTGTACCGTTAGAATTAATTAATACCATTAACCCTATTTGCCATATGAGGTTGATTAAGCCCCCCCCCTGATTTTAAACTTTTTAAATTTTAGGTGTTTAAAAACTCCGATATCTCTGTGCTTTTCAGATTTTAACTTTTATAGTATGAGAACTATTCTGACACAATTTAAAGTAATTTTAAATGCCCGATCTCTTGCTATAAGATATTTGCCAACAATATTTTCAAAACTTTGATTATGTCATATTGCGTTTTTACATGAAGATATTGTTTTTGTTCTCCATTTCACTATCTTATGGCTCCTATAAATACATTAAACAGGTTTTGTCAACGCAGAAAGTATCATAAAATTTAGCCTTTTGAATAAGTACAAAAAATCATGACTTTTTCACTAGGTTTGAAAATGATGATGCCATCAACGTAATAATGATGTCATCACATCTTGTAGAGGAAAGTTTTATTTTTAACGTACATATTTTCATTGAAAAATATTTGGCAGAAAAATTTTTATTAGGGGGGGGGCGACTGAATCAAGTGTAGTGTCCCAGTCACCCTCTAGTGACATTCAAATATGAATGGGAGAAGCTGAATTACAATGCATTTTGACAACATGTGCAGGAAGAGCACCAAGTGTTTATTAAGATTCTTTCAATTAATAGAAAAAGTATTAAATTACATGGAAAAGCAATATTATAAATAAATTACCAATAATGCAATGACTATAGTGTTAGCCTTGTTGGAAAACAACAAAAAACAATAGAATATCATTTTTATTTGAGATTGCATTAGACCGCGCAATCTTGATTTAAGAATTTTTCAATTAGGTAATAACAGCAGCCGTGGAATTAAAAGGAACATTGAGAAAGAAGGTAAATAGTGAGGAATTAGCTTTGCGGAGGCGCAAGGGCACATGACCAGACCAATTTAAGTTTGCAGCAAGTTGAACTCCAAGATGAGTATGATGAGGAGAAAACTTCCCACGGAGAGGAAGATCAGAAGGGGGAGATACAGAAAAGGAAATACCACATGTCTTAGTTGGGCTAAAATCAAGATGGTTGAAGGAAGACCAAGTAGGCAAAAGCTGAAGAGGTAATATTGGAAGCAAAAAAACTACCAAAATAGTGTCATCGATGTACAGTAAACAGGATGAGTTGAGGACAGATTGAGGGAGGTCGTTGATAGCAAATATATCCCTTACAGATAACTTTATAATATATATATATATATATATATATATATATA
>CABFPE010000108.1:285158-309593 GCA_900660155.1 Hofstenia miamia
ATATATATATATATATATATGTATATATAGGCATATATATATATATATATATATATATATATATATATATTATCTCCTACCTTGCTGATGTTCTTCATTAAAAGGCACTACGACTGATACCGATTTTTTACAAAATAGTAAAAGTAAACGCATATACTTCAGAGTCTTAAAGTATTGGAGTATAAGTGTGAGAGAGTTCTTGATGATAATACTGATTACATTCAACAAAGAATATGTACAACAGGCCCCAAGAATGATCACAATGAAATTGAGACATTTGTACCAAATATGATGTTTTTCCATATCTGGAACATAATCACCAAACCCAATAGTTGTGAAGGTAACTATGCAGAAATACAAGGACTCAAAATACGACCAATGCTCCTCCATTAATGCATAAAGACCTGACGCTGTACACGTGATGACAAGCATAAACACCGCAAGATAAAAACACACCCAGTAAACAGAAGGCTTCCAGCTTTCAAGATCATCACTGAAAGGATTTCTATCTCCACTTGGAAGATTATCAAGAAGTCCTAAATTTACAAAAAAAATCAATAATCACCTATATGGTATTTCAAATAATGAACAGTCAAAGGTTGACAATTCGAGTAAAAAGACTGAAGTGCATTTTCCTAAGTTTTTTGAAATATTTTAAATTCAAAAATTTTCAAATGAGATAAATTTATTAAAATATCTTTTCCACTTGAGCAGGGATTTTATTATCAACAAGTGAATGTTTTTTAGAAATATTAACAGAATTTTGTTATGTTATCCCTTTGCTTAGATTCATTATATATATATATATATATATATATATATATATATGTACATGTATATTGTACATCAATATATACATATATTGAGAGATGGAGCGCGGTACAAGTTTTTTAAAATTATTTCCACCACAGGGAAAAACACTTTACTGCTAACTATCGCAATGTCTGTTTTTACCGAAACCACCGCAATAAATGAAATTTTACCGCGGTATACCGCAACAATGGCCATCTTATCTTCTTAAGAAAAAATAGATACTTCTGAATTGTTTGTTAGGGTTATAGTTCATTCGTAGAACAGCTTAAGGACAAATTCTTAAGTATTTTGTCATTTCTTTCAATTTTATTTGGGTAATATCAAATTTTTCATGAAATATGTAAAAATTTGTCTTAATATTTTGCATGTGAAATCTTTTAGTTTTAATTCAGAAACAGTCTTTTGAGCAATACTTAGAGATTTTAAATCTTAATACAAAACACGTTATCTGTATAACTTTAAGGTGTTTTAAATTCTACGGCTAACCACCGCAATTGTGTAAATCACTATCGTGGTATACCGCACCGCGGCATTCCGCGGTATTTTGCAGCATTACCGCACCGCACACATCTCTAATATATATATATATATATATATATGGGAATTCTTAATTTATGCGAAATGGAATAATATATAAACAGAATTGCAGTTAATTTATTAAATATATTTTCTTTTTATCAGAATATACTTTTACAAGAAATATTAAAAGCTAATTCTAATGGAGAATGTAATGAACAATAAATGCTATTATACAAATTGGAAATACTTTTTGATTGTCTGACAAACACTTTAACTGAAATAAATAATGCAAATTTAAGAGGACTTTGCATAATAATTATGTTTCAACCCATATATTTAATCGTATTTTTTGTTTATTCACAAGCAGTGTCACTTTAATCTTTTTAATAATTACTTTTATACAGAAGCGTTCATCTAATAAGAACAACTTTAACTGCTTGGTTCAAAAGCTGTCTTAGCTTAATATTTCATGAAAAATTATATTAAGAAAATGTCAGATCGTCTTTCAATATGTAATAAATAAACTGTTGATTTTAAACCCAATTTGAAAACAAATTAGGAATAAATTAAACTCTGTCCAGGTTAATAAGTAAACCGGTTTTTTTACGAAAATGAGGTAGTAAGATATAAACACGAGTATAATTTCAAGTTTTGATTTTCATTTTTTTATAATATGCAAAAGATTCTAAACTATCTTATTCGAGCCAAAACCATGGTTTTTCCCCATAATAAAACCCTAATTATTGATATAAAACTTTACTTATTAACTGGGACAGAGTTTAGTTAATGGAATTCAAAAATTTCATGTAAGAATGAAAAAAATGGATATTTTCTATATCAAGTATGATTTTGAATAGTAAAATTACTTAATTAAAAAATCCTGCTTTTATAAAAAATAAAAAAAATACAGAAGGTCATCATACTCGCAAGTTGAAACTTCCATTCAAAATAATTGCAGTTTTGTAAAGCTTGTTTATAAAATTTATGCAACAAAAAATAATTTTATTGTTAACCTAAAGAAAGTCCATTTTTATTTTATATTAACTTGAATTAAAATATGAAAGACCATGTACATGAAGTTTGCAATGCATTTATAATATTTAATCAAGGCACACACATGTGTTAAAAGAAATTGAATTTTTCATAATAAAATTTTTAAAAACTTCTAACTTAGTAACAAAGAATAATGTTAGGAACACCATATGATTAATGATGTACCTTTTCTTTTCAAAAGAAACTTTGTATAATTCTTCATAATAAGAGCTAAGAGTGTGATGTAGCGCTCCAAGAAAGTATTAAAGAAAAGAATACCACCAGAGCAACCGGCGAGAGCGTAAAAAGGTAGAAATATCCTCCCAGGTATTGTTGTAGGTGCTGCAACTCCGAATCCTAAATGTACGATCTTTTCAATGAATGACCTATTGTTGGAATTTCACTTAGTATGAGTAAACTCAAGCAGAAATTTATCTTGCTTGGTTATAATCCAAAGCATTAATGTTATTATATGAGAAGATTTTAATGCTACAACAATGATAAATATATAAATTTCAAACTTTTCCCAATTGTTATTAATTTCTTATCGAAATTTGTTCTAAAAACTTTCTTAGTTTCCTTAGTGCTATGTGGATATATTATTACTTCAAAATTTTCAATATATTAATATACTGCAACCAATTGGAGATTGATTTTATTATTCCAGGATTTGCATAGTTGTAAACAGCATGGCAAAATAAAAATGTTATAAATCAAATTTTAAAGCTTTTGTAATTGTATATATTTATAATTTTTTAATATTTTCGCACAATTATAATAACTGCAATATATTAAAAATCTAATTTAGAAGGGCGGCACCATCTATGCAAACTCTTCATTGTTTTTTTCTACACTGGAATATGCTAAGTCTAAGAAACTAAAGGCCATAGTGTCATCTCATTGGAGTTCCAATAATGCATATCTTTCTACATTTTGCATTGCTTATAGTAGTTGAAAATAAAATTTTAAATGCACGTGCTACACAATGTCTTTAAAAACAGTTATTGGTTCTCTTATATATAATGAAGTGCTAAAACCTAAAATATAATTTATTTTGATGAATAAGAAAGTAATGACATGAAATTTGATTTAAAATGTATGTACTTTCTCACTTATTATCCCATTGCTTTTAAGTATATCACTATTCTTATGAGTACAGTATATGAATTTACAAAGGCCATTTTTATGATTGTAGTTGAGAATGTCACAAACTCTCGCAATAAATTATTGTAGTTGAGATGTCACATATTCTCACACTTACCTGGACAAAATCCTTATTGTACCAGCAAGTGTTGTATAGTGCTTTTGCAGTTAGCCATCAATTAATATTTAAATCAAAATGTAGTGTATATAATAAATTGAAAAACAAAAATATCGTAAAATGAAGATTACCGCACATTAGGAGAATTTTTTCGGCATGATTAGACATTAATGACGCATATCTCTCGTGACTGCATTATTTTTACAAATATTGGATAGTTTTATATGACAATGACTAAGCTTGTGCTGCGGCAAATGTTCAAAATTAAATTTCAACGTTTATATTGCGCCAGAAACCAAAGGACCAAAACCTTTTTTGTCAGGTAAACGTCTACAACTAGTTATATTGATACCACCCTAGTTTGACAAAGCTGATGGATTTTATTTAAACGATTATAAAACAAAATAATACACATCTTTGTACCAGTTTTCATAAACAGATCATTTTGAAAATATAGTTTGTTTGCTTAAGGCCGAGCGCAAATGATACAATTTTTCAAGCCGCGATTTCTCAAGTAGCTAGAAAAGCAAACCAAAATATGAAAATCATTTGCGCGCAAACGTAGCAATTGTTGGTTACAACTTCTCATATTTTTATAGCATGCAAACTCAAGTGACATCATTGCTATGTGCCTTTATTGTTATTAATCAAAATAAAAACATAATTTCAAGTCAAAAATAGCGTATTAATTTCTGAATATCGTTTAAATAAATGCATTTACATGATGCGATATATTTATATTGATTGTGAATTTGCAAACTGCTATAGGCATATATATAGGCATATATATATATATATATATATATATATATAGNAGAAAAGCAAACCAAAATATGAAAATCATTTGCGCGCAAACGTAGCAATTGTTGGTTACAACTTCTCATATTTTTATAGCATGCAAACTCAAGTGACATCATTGCTATGTGCCTTTATTGTTATTAATCAAAATAAAAACATAATTTCAAGTCAAAAATAGCGTATTAATTTCTGAATATCGTTTAAATAAATGCATTTACATGATGCGATATATTTATATTGATTGTGAATTTGCAAACTGCTATAGGCATATATATATATATATATATATATATATATATATATATATATATATATGCATAGGGTGTCCCAAAACTCACGCAAAATTTAAATTGTAAATTGCTTCAGCTTACATCTTTTCTCGTAATTCTTTTTTTAATCAGTAGAACACAAACAGGAATTTTGTTCAACATAATCATTTTTATTATTTGACATTGTTTTCGCATCAATCCGAGGATAATTGGATTGCATAAATTTGGAAAACAATTAAAATCTTTAACCAACATAATTTGGCTGTAATTTGGTGTGCTTTTATAACGTCAAGAGATGTAATAATTAAAAAACTATTGCTAAATAATAAGTTTTAAACCTTGGCGATTGCTAATGAATTGCTTTATAATTATCAAAAACGAATATTAATAAAATCTATAATGTTTTTTAACACTAATACTCTAACATAAGATTTTTTAAACTGAGCCAATTAAATAACATGGTAGATATATTTATATTATTCCAAAAAATAAGTTTTCTCCATTAAAGAGAATTCCTTTATTTTAAATGGCACTGAACCATAATTAAATAATTCTATTTGACAACAGTTGAATTGCTACAGCCAAATGGGTTTATAAAAAATAGGTGCAATTTATTATTGCAATATCATTAGAACATCCATCATTTTTTAACTGCTACTAAAAATATACCAACTACATTTACAAATCCTTGAGGTAAAGTTTGTCTTGCGTCATTTGTCATATATTCAATCCAAAGTGTTTAGAAAGGCTACTATTGAACTATGCGTTAGTCAATGTGCTTTCCAATTTTACAAAAATGTGTTGAGAATGCGTGCAAACGAAGCTATTATGTTGTTTACCTACTTGAGAAGTTGTATGTGGAGGGGTCTCGGCTGGGAATCAAACAACTGTTGGCAACTAGTTGCGAAGCCAATTATATCTGCAAACCATGCAACTTTGAAATTACAACAAAATTTAATTATTCTAGCAACAAAAGTTGTATGGTTTGCGCACTAACTAAAGAAAATTTGCAAGCAAAAAATAATCATCTCTTAGACTTATTGAATTCAGAATTCGCATCAGTTTTATTCGCTCTATCGTTGGTTTTGCATAATGTGAATTGATTAATTACGATATTAGGCACTAAACTTTTGTTTTATAGGTTTACAATCAGAGATTTATATGGCTTATTTATTTGAGAAAATTCAAATTTAAATTTATTTGTAAATTATGAAAAATTCATTACCATCGGGAATTTCTATTTCCAGAATTTTCTAAAACTTCCATCTATATTAGGCTTCGAGGTAAATCTGCACTTTAAAGAGATGTAACTATTTACTCTATCAGATTTATGAGGTCAAAAATTTCTCAATGTATATAAAAGAAAAAATTGAACAATTGCGCTACGTAATTGCAATCATAACCAGATGGTACAAAATAATTTTACGTGATGCTCAATTCACTTAAAAAAATGCCTAAAAATAACTTTTCTGAATAATCGCTGTAGCTTTCTATTATTTTAGGTAGACAAAATTTTCAAGGAAAAGCACAATACCTTCTTAATTTTTAGTAAACTTTATTTTAACGTATTATTTTAATCAAGATTATATATATATATATATATATATATATATATATATTTACCCATATTTCTTGTGAAAAAGACTTTGGTAAAAAATATAACCTTTCCAATTTCAAAGACCTAAATCTCTCATTTATTTAAAAGAGTGCATTTGAATAAATGTATCGAACCTAGTAAGTGCATGAACAAAAATTAAATCAACTCTCTTGATGTGTTGTTGGGAAATTATTTGGGAAATATATTTTGTTGAAATATTATACTAAGATTTCGCTGATAATTTTATAAACAATTGTTGAAAATTTCCCTGCGTCTGTGAATAAAGTCATAAATGGTGCACTAGAAGCTACAGGAGAAATTCTAGTCGCGATTTTTTCAACTTTATAAGGGTTTTAAGTAATGTTGTTACTCCATTTCGTATTGTTTAAAATGGCCATTCAACTATTAGAAGATTTTGCAAAAAATAGGGGAGAAGCCGTGAATTCCATTAAATATATTATATTCTCAATTCAAATTCCAATTCATCTTTCCTAATTCTCGTTAAAGCAAAAAAAGGGACAGGCGCATTTTTAACGCATTTCATTGATAAAAGTGTCTCGTATGATTGTTGCAAAAGAGTATTTTCATAAACAAAATTTTGCAAGAAAGTCTTTGGAAATTGCTTGAAATATTAACTATTATACATGATAATTAGCTAAATATTTTTTACTAATTCATTTCTGGAATGGAGACACTATCATGTCAATCAAAGTTGACACAGTTACACAAAAGAGTTCTTAATGTCCATATATTATTCTTTCAAAATGGCTGACAATTATGCCTTAGCTTTGCTTTTGCTTTTTTAACCCTAGAACTGTAGATATCAAAATACACATTGTCTGTAGACATGGGGACAATTGTCATATCAATAAAAAACATTTTTCTTATCAATGGGTTTGTTTACAAAACATTGACACTTACTGCAAACAGTGACGTAATGGAAAGGACAAACACATTTGGAATACAAAGCATATTTAGATGCGGAAAACTTTGGACAAAAATAGCACATTAACCGATCAATCCCTTGTGTTTGATCATTATTGGGAGGTGTTGTTCCCAACATAATGCCAAATATTCAGCTTTAATGTCATTCCTAATGTTGAATTGTATAGTCGTAACATTGTAAAATACACAACGATTATCTATTATCACAATACAAACAACATACATCAAGAAAATTACATGTGTTTTTGACAATGAAATAATATATTGATTCAGATGCCCTGAAAACATATCAAACGGACTTCTAATATTTAACAGGGAGATCAAAAATGCAAAGTTGCAAAATTTCGATTCCTTGGTACATTCCTAATTAAAGTTATATCCTGCATTTTGGTTACTAATGATAAATGTCAATATGTATGCAGCTTTAGGGTTAATCAAGATACTATACAAAAAGAGACTATTTTCAAAAATCAAACATTAGAATCTAATGATTTTTTATTTATAAACGCACTATCTCTAATTTTGGTAATGATATAAAAATGTTCAGAAAGTCTGTTTCTACATCCGCATCTTAAAATGATTTCATATTCATAGAATTTCTACTAATAAAGAACTAATTAACTTACGACAATTATCCTCTCCAGAATCGCATACGCCTACCCTGTTTACTAAAACTTATAAGAAATAATAGCAATTATCTACAACTAATACAGAGTACTAAAGATGATTGGATCTGAAAATCAAATAACTATCTATAAAAGATACAAAAGATAAGTTACAAGAAGAGATATTCATTTAGGTACATCCAGCTACTATTCATCCTCTTAACTGAATTATTCCGGAAGCATTAGACAAGAATGGGAAATTTAAATATGAAATTTACAGAAGCGGGAGAAGAATACATTAATTCTTTCTTCACTGCTGAACAAAAATTTAATCAAAGTGAACAATTTGTAAATTTATATTAACATTTATATATTTGGTAAATAAGTATATCACTATACATATATATATATATATATATATATATATATATATATATATATATGATAGTTTGACTAAGTGTGAATGTCTTCTCTTAAAAATACCTTTCCTGAATCTATGAAGAACATTAAGGTTGAAAATGTCATTTAATCATTCCGAGTATTTGATGTTTCAAAACAATATTTACAAAGCTTAATAAAAAGCTCTATATTTTTAAAAAACCAAGACCTACTTGATAAATAATCCAAAAACAATTCAATTACAAGATGTTATATAAATGTGATAATCATTATAAGGAGGCTGTAAAATCTAAATACAACTTAAATACAAAATTTCCTTGTACTATAGCTTCGCTTAGGGCACATACACTGAAAAACAATTTTATAAAAATCCAACTTCTATTTATAAAAATTACTTATCATAAGCAAATTCTTTTCACGAGTGAATTAATGTAATTGGTTTTCAATTCCTGTGATGAAATATACTTAAAAGTGGGATTCTTTAATTTGTCTTCGTAATGCAATGCTTAGGGTAATTAAATATCTGACCTTGTTAATAGTGAATGAAGCTCTTATTAATTTTGCTTAAATAGCAGTATAAGTTATTAGTAGTAACCAGTGTTGCAGTTAGCTATTTTCTTGGTAAATTCTATGTGCGATAATTGAAAATCTCAATAAATCTATTTCATTATAATTTAATATAAGAGTTATTTAAAGATTCTTGCGTTCTTTATTTTTCAATGCAATTTTTTTCTGGTCAGAAATTTTAGGGCACATTTTGAGAAACCATATTGTAAGAATTCTTGACTGAAGAACGCATTTTCAATAATGAAATACACTTATAATGTCATTTTCAAAATCACTTAAATATAAAGAGACTTGGTAAATAGCCATGAATAGTTGTTCAAACGGAAACGCTAAATTGGTTCTTCTATCATTTGATTCAATTGCATTTATTCAAGAAAAAGATAAGTACACATAAATGTAAAAAAATCATATATTATTAAGTGAATGTACAACTTCATCTCCCAAATTTTGCAATATTTTGCCCTGTAGTCAGTCATTAAACAAAATATAAAGACTTTTCATAAGCACAAATCAAACTTTATATAGCGATTTTATCATGAAGTGGATTGTGTTGGTCACATGTACGATGTCACTTTGAATCATGAAAAAATAATATAGGATACCATTCATTATATATTTACCGAATATTACTAAATTTTGCAACCTTGATTAATTGTTACTATTATGTCATATTCCATACATGTATTTGAGAGTTAAAAGCACAATAAATACAATTATATATGCTTAACCAAGTTTTTTCCAGATTTAATCATAGTTGTCTACATTTGACTACATTCTACAGGGTGAGTCACATGAAACGGATGTTCTTAGGACGCTCCTTTCTCTCCTTGAGTAAGGGATGTAGAGTGAAGAAAGTAGTCTTTAAACCTGCTTTAGATACCGTTTAGTTTGTTTAGTTGTTTGTCTTTCA
The DNA here is from genome assembly GCA_900660155.1 of Hofstenia miamia. Lineage (NCBI taxonomy): Eukaryota > Metazoa > Xenacoelomorpha > Acoela > Hofsteniidae > Hofstenia > Hofstenia miamia. The sequence goes on from CABFPE010000108.1 coordinate 294,874, forward strand.
CGGTAATCGAAGTGGTTTGGGTAAAGGGGGATTTTTTGGTACATTCGTTTTTGAAGAATGGAAGAAAAGCACCAGTTTCTTCAGACTCCTGTGTTCAAATGCTTGAAAACTGGTTCTTTCCTGAGTTTCGCAGACGAGGAATGAATAGGGTATCAATGTGGTTTCAACAAGATTGGCCACCGCTCAAACAGCGAGAGAGTCTATGACGGCTGTTTGAGCTGCATTCCTGTCATTTCATGCTTTGAAGATCACGCGTCTATGCAGGGGGGGGGAAGCCCCGCACACTTCTACGATTGAAGAATTTAATATATCACAACATCCAAAGCTTAGTTCTTGGCGCTACTTACTACACAGGCAGCTAGACACGACTTGAAACTATTTTAGTTGCTTTGTTCTTATCCTCAACGTTAAATCCAAGTAGCTAGATTGTGCAAGAATTTAGCCAATTTGTTTTATCTTTCAGAGGAAGTGATTTTTCGGAGTTTCCTGTATTCTGATTTAAATTTGACTGCACAACAGCCAAATTCTGGAATTTTTAAAGGATATTGAAAAAGATGAAGCAGTGAAATGAAACCTGTTCAGCAAACTGGAATGAAAGTGAAAACTTCAAAGCCGCTAAAACAATTATAGTACTGGCGTAGCCAGCAACGCTATTTTCCAAAACCAGGGGGTCAAATCAAAAACCAGGGGGTACATCACGAATCCTTGCATTTATTGTAAAATATCTGTCTCTTATACACATCGCAATGTACCAAAATATGATGCAGACAGAGCTCAGGCATGGACAGTAACAAAGTAAAATGCAAAGTATAACAAAAAAGTAAATGATTTAACTAAGTTTAAGGCGCCGCGTCTTACTACAAAAAATATTCAAAATATGATGTTTGTTAATTTTTTCCAACTCCTCTCGCTCCGACGATAGAAATGAGAGGTGGAACGCTCGAGCAGTGAGCATCGTTGACCGAAGGCAACTTTTTAACAGAGTAACTGTTGAAAAAAAACGCTCAACAGTGCAACTGGTTGAGGACTGAGTTACAATATATAGCAGCGCTTTATGAACGTGTGGGAAGATTTCTGAATCCGTTCGCTCCAACAATGTCGTGAATGATATTTTATCATTACCGACATCAGAAATGATCTTTTTGTAGAACTCTATGCATGTTGCAAATTCATGTGGAGGAATATCCGTCATAGCAGACGGAAAAGTGTCATCTATTAAAGACCAGTCCCCAAAGCAGCAGCTTTGGGGATGAAAAATGCTACATGACTTCATGACCATTTTGGCTTCGTCCGAAAATCGTGATTCCATTTCCATGAGAATGATGTCAATAATCTCGTAAAACCATGGTTTCATACTGGCGTTGTCTTTAATTGATCTCACTTTCAATGATTCAATATTTGTGCTACCATAATAAATCTTAAATCCCCGAGAAACAAATCCTACATCAAAATCAGGTTGCAGAAAAGGACGACAAGCCGAGCAATAAACTTTATCCCCTGAAATATCAATCAATGGGAAATTTTATACTAATACGCAGAAAAGCGCACTTGTCTTCCACAAATTGTGCATAAAGGCACCAAGGACCGGTTTGGACGGCGGCTCTCCAATTTGAGACAAATTGGTTGCGATGGTGGCTGCAAGATTAACTGTGGAAGATGATGGCAGATCACGTGAAGATGTGGCAGACGATGGCAAAATACTGGGTGTGAAAGATGATGCCTCCTTCGATGGTTTTTTCGGAACGAACTTAAAATAATCCACCAAACTCATGAAATCATTAAAACGACAAGAAAAGGTAACTAATCTTCCGAAGCACAAAAAATTTAAACATATTTAAAATAAACTAATATATTTAAAATAAAATGAACAAAATAATAAAACAAAACAAAAAAAAATCTAAAACTACCAGTTGTTGCACACAAAACTCCTCAAGTGTACAATCAACAAAATTGGCAGAGGTCTAAATTTACCGCTATATGGCTTTTGAATTTCATGTCAGTCAATAGTTAGACTAGTGATTGGTTCAAAAGTGATCTGTCACATTTGAAAGAATTGCACGTCTAGCTAACAGAAATAATTAGCGATGTGACGATCACAAGCAAATCGAACGCGCACTGTTAAATTGGAAAAAGTCATTAAAAGTCATATTTTAAAAAGCTTAGGTCATATTTAGAATATTTGGTCGCCTTACTGATCATGATAAAACATCTTTAGAAATACAATTAACAATTATTATTTTATTCCTCCCTAGCTCAATAAATTATTAATTATAAATATACATTCAGCATTAACTATGAGTTATTAATATTATTTTCTTACAAAAAGGTATGGAACACATCTGCGCACATTTAACTTACATTGGGGCAAAATTTCCTCCAATTGAATTTAATATTTTATTAACATTAAAAAAACATTCAGGAATTTTCAATTAACTTTTGCAGATTTTTAAATATAATTTTAGTTCAATATTTTGCTGGATTTCTTGCCGATTAATTTCATTACTTAACGCATTTATGAAGATCAAGTTGCATTAAATTTGACATTTAATTAATAACTTTTTTGAATTAGTAATACGTAAAATTTTGCAAAAATAACAAAAAATGTTTAGAAATAGACTGTTCTTGATAAAACACGTTCCTCTCCACATCAAAAAGATTTACTATTTGCATATTTCACTGTTTTTTGAGATTGGATCAGCAGACACAAATATTAACACTTGAATATCTGTAATTTTATATACCCTAAGAGCCTAAAACAGTTGTTTTGACTTTTTTACTTTAGTCACTGTGAGCATTCTCATATAGCTAAAGTCAAAAATTTTTGCCACATTATAAACACATTTTTGATAACAAACGAAAGACAAATAGAGTCTTATAAAATATATTTGAAAATATTGTTGTCTCAGCTTGTTAGCTTGTTACCTGGTGACAAAGTTATTTGACAAGTTTGCCATGCAAAGCGTAACACGCAGATAAACGCCTTGAAATTGAATTAATTAAACGGACTCTAACTTCTTGAGTTATTTGGTGTTGCGATTCAAAGAATCTTTCAGATTTTTGGGATTTTTTCTCCACAAAATCCTTCAGAATCTGCCATACGTTCTCTATGGGTACTAGATCTGGCGAATTCTGTGGCATTTCATAACTTGAATATTATAACTCTTTTGTCGATTTTGAGGTATGAAGGGGTTCTCCATCTTGTTCTAAGATCCATGAATCGGGATATAAGCAGGTTGTGTATGGCACAAATTCCTCGAGTATTTGGCAATATTTTGAACTATTAATTGTACCAATGTGAAAACTAATGATAGTCAAATTTTAAAAAGTGGCCACATTTTTTGATTTGAGCTATACCTAAAAAATATTATTTTTGGGAAAGCGTATATTAAGCTATAATTTGTTGAGATATTGCTGCGCATAATACATGGGTTTATGACAGCAAAATCTTACATATTGTAAGAAACTGCAACTGGCTACATGCGTTTAAATTGTTTAATATTGTAATCTTGGCCATTAATACAACCACCCCACGATTGTTTTCATTGTAGAAAAGAATGACACCAGTTTTCTACCAAGTTGTTTTTTGTGCATTTTTGATGACCATGAGACATTTTGAGGTCTTACTCTGACATGAAGAAATAAACCCGTAATCATCTGCTTAATAAAAAATTGTGTTATGCAATAGTTTTTCAAGTTGAGTAATGAAAAATCCTCTACTGTTAGTCTAATATTATTATTTCACATAAATTCTTAGAATTATCATTTGATTTAAATATATTTTGATATAAATGTTGAAACTCGATTGAAATTTTGCAATCTTTTTTAAAATAGCATTTATTAGACAAAACTAATTTGTTTTTGTAGTAATTTGGTATAAATATAATTGGCGTCAATGCAGAATCAATGTGGCACATAGAACCAATCACTGTGCAATGAAAATTTTCCCTGTAAGTCCGATAAACTATTGTCTCACTTCAGACCATTTTTGAAAATAGGGAATGAACTCGGGGTATATCGAGTGCAATTGTCTTACATGCTTCTATTTCGTGCGGTTTTAAATTGAGCTTTGCAGCAAATTTGGAATTTCTGCTTTCATTCAATATATCACATTTTCAATTCTATAACAACTTAAAGGTTAAGTTCTTAAACATACTTTGTCATACTTAGCACTAAATAAGTTCAATATGTTTCTCTAGAAAATTTATTGTTATTCACAACAACCAAATTTTAAATAAGCTTAAAAGTATTGTTTAAGTAAAATGGTTGCAATAAGAGATTTATAAGCAAGTTTTACATAATAAAAATATAAATTACATGCATTTCTATATTAATAATATAGATTTAGTAAAATATACTTAGATCTTACCAATCGTTGAGACAACTGTCAGAACAAAGTAGAATGAACCTGCAAAATCCCATTTTGGATTTCTTTCTATTTTAATGTGGATATTTTCAATTTCCCGTACTTCGCTAAGAAATGCCTCTAGTGCGTTTTCTGATATGTTATTTGATTTAAGGAAGTAAGATCTAACCTAAATATTTCACAAATATTGCAAAATTTATAAGTCTTGAATATGAAGGTCAAATAACGTAAATCGCCCTTCATGACCCTAATTGATCTTCTTGTTAACGAATCGCTTTCATTGAATGGGGTGTGGGGAAAAATAGCAAAATTTCAAAAATATGGCCTACTATGAAATACTTCACACAAATAAACCCAAATACAGTAAATTTAAATACTTCACACAAATAAACCCAAATACAGTAAATTTTGTATAATTTAATTACAATGTGTTGAAATGTAAAATTTACATTTTGAAATATTACATTAGTATTATATACTCTATTAAAAATCAATTTATATTTCTTAGTTTCATTGTGCAGACATTCCAACAAAACCAACTTTATGATAATAAAATGGATCTAAAATGAGCGCTACTGGCATTAATTTAAATAGGGCGGGCCGTTCTTTTGCTAAATTTTCTGCCCGTGTCCACCTCCAATCGTTTGTGTTGCAACTAGTCGGCAATGGCTGGATTTTAGATGAAATTATTTTAGTTTCTGTAATTATTCTAAAATTAAGCAAAATAAAGCACAGATGGCATAGCCATTTTCTATTATCTTTTGAACAAGTTACTCAGTGACCCAGAATCAGAAGCCACTTCACTCGGTGTCCTCTTTAAATCAGAGTAAAAGTTTTACGCAAACTGAAGTAGAAACTATTCAGAACATATCATTTCAGAATATTGAAAATGTAAAACATAAATGCAATACAAATTGCGAAAAAAGTATTTTTATTTCTTCATCAAATAAATAATTCTTATGTAATTGAAGAATAGAAATATTCCCATTTTCAGAAGTTTTGATAAGAACACTGACCAAATATTAATTTTGCTTGAATTGAGCATTGGTAGTTAAAGAAATTAAAAATATTAAAAATATATTATAGGGTTATTAATCTGATAGCACAAATGGTATTCTTAAATATTACAGATTATGAAATCAATATTTAAAACAATGAGCTCACGATCAACAATATCTTTATAACAATATCACTAAAAACTCATTGAAAGCTTATAGGAAGGCAAACCCATACAGAAATTAAGAATGGAAGAAAGGAAGTGGTAGACCATCGATTTTGTATTGAAAATGAAGAAAAGCCTCATTCAAGAAGCCTGTAAAATCCCAATTTTAACCAAAAACAGCAGAAAGATATCTTTTTGCAAGAAATGGACATTTCTTTGAAAACATTAAATTACAGATTAATTTATTATCTAGCTGTCCAAAAGACAGTCAAAGATATCTTATCTGCCATAAACAAGATCTTGCATAAATATCATAGTTTGGACTACTCTCAGTTACCTAGGTTTTGTCGGTAGCCAATATATACGTAATCGACATCTCCAATCAATTGCGCAAATTCCCATATACCAATGCCAACAGAAATATACAAACTTGCTACCATAACTATATATATATATATATAGTAGGGTGGTCCTTATTTTTCAACTTTCAAAATTTTAACCTCCCACCCTATTATTTTAATCTACTATATGAATTAACATTATTGGTAAATTTTTTTCTTAATTGGTTAATATTTAGGGTATGCTCAATGCGAGTGAAGTTTTGCATAACCGGCCTATAGAATAGATTGCCTGCTGTAAGTCAAAGTAATAAACATACATACTAAGCAAACAGTTTTATGTTAAACGTTCCAACACATATTACAAATTACTGGTTTAGTTCCTGCAGTGCTTGAACAGTTGTCGACTTAGATGAGTCAGGAAAGCGCTGTCGATGTTCCTTAACAATTTGCAATGCAAACTGCATTTGGTCTTCATTTTTGGAGAGTAGCAAATTATATTCCTGCATCAGTGCTACACCACGTTCAGCAGTGTCATTTACTACACGCAGTTCACTGATGACTGATTCAGCTTCCAGGTAGCTCTCATTGATCAACCATGTACAAGGCTCTGCAGAGAGGAATGAATCTGGAATGCGCAGAATTTGAAAGAAATCCTTGTATTGTGTGTAACAAAATAATGCACCTGTTTGTTGTGGATTGTGGCATGGTCTACCGTAATGCGCTTCTGTGGTGGTTCATGTGTTCCTTGATGAGCGAGTGCATCTACCATGGCTTTTTTCTCTACTGCATCAACGTTACGATCAAAAAAGGCCAGTGCAATCAGCTCTTCACTTAGGTACCATAGCTGGCCACACAATTTCTTCATAGCAGCGACATGTGCTTCAGAACTGGATGAAGCCAAGAGTTTCAACAGATTCAGATCATTGGCAGGTGCTGCAGTTGGCAGATAAGACAAAAACCAGGACTTGATATAAGCCGCAACACCAAAGACACAGAAGTCTGCCAAACCTTGGAGCTCACGGTGTGTCATCCTGAAGCCCGCATCCCTGAAGATGTAAATTTTCAGAGCATAAATTAGCCGAGCCATGAAGCGTGCACGATGGATAGCACCTGGCTTTCTGAACTTCAAACCACGTGCAGGAATTCCTCCTAAGAATATTAAGGAGAGTTCAAGAAGTTCCCGATATTCTTCACGCTGGTGAGACATCTGAAGCTGGTCACTAATGAATACCTTCAGGTCATCCAATACACTAGCAAGTGCTTCTGCGATGGCTTTAACTTCAATGCCAGGCTTATAATCAGTGACCACAATGTTTGGCCAGTAGGCTTTGAAGCGCTTAAATATTTGGATTTCAGGGCCACTTGAAGGTCCCATAGTTGTGGAAAAGGCTGCCTCAAGCATGATCTCATGCACATGATGTCTGCATGCTAGGTGAAGGACATTCCTGCCCAGGCACTGTTCAAATAGTGTGCATGCACCATTTATTCTACCAGTATTGCTGGATGTAGTGTCAAAACTGAGAGCTACGATGCTGTCAGCAATACCCCAATCAGACACTGTGTCCATCAGTGCATCAGCTATAGCTTTTCCACTCCCTGAAGACAGTTTAGGAACATAGAGTAGCTGTTCAGTACCAGATCCGGACACAATGATTGGCAGGCGATCAACTTTTCTATCTCCAGTAAGATCCTGCATAAGCTTTCCATCCCAATGAAGAACCATTGGTTTCTGGGGATTAAACTCTGATTTCAATGTGGATGAAAATGTAGCACGGTGCTTCTGACGGTATCGTCGAATAGATGACCTGTTGAGATTGTAGTCCTCAATGTTTTGGCCAGCTGCATGAATTACTGGAGCAATGAGCTGTACTGCTTGTCTATCACTCGTTTTTGTACGGTCAAGTGAAGACAGGATCTCAGGAGTTAGAATATTGGTGCGACCACGTTTTCGTTTGGGAAAACATGGGCCAACAGTAGCTCCTACCTCAGCTGAATCAATTGAATCATCTTCATTTGAAGATGAACCTGATGATTCCAGTGTAACCTTTCTATCAAGTGCAGTCTTTTCAGCTTGCTGGTGTTTCAGCAACTGAAGTTGGCGTTGTTTTCTAGTTGCTTGCTGTTCGTCTTTTCTGGCCAGGGACATATCAACGCCTGCCATTACTCCCTGCCTTCCTTTCTCTTGTTAAGACAACAAGAATTGCTTATCTTCTTCCACTTTCATATTCTGCAATGCATCCTGATGAGCGACATCAAACAGATCATTGAAGGTGTCTTTAAAGGCTTCCTCATTTGCAATTTGGGTTGCTGTTCTTCGGGCCTTGTTCTTCTTAAGCCCCTCCCATTTTTAACCAATTCCTCCAGATGAGAGACAGCATGATCAGAACGGCGCATAGGTATCCTTGCTCTGTCCCAGAACAACTGCACTTCTTCAATAACACTGACAGCTGCACCGTGTTTTGTCCTAGAAGATTTCAACTTATGAGTATAAAGCCGTAGCACATCACTGACTGATGGTAGTTTAGAACCGTGAAGAATTTCAACTGTTGAGCCAAGGAGATAAACCTCAGTATTACTGCGTGTTGATACTGTTGCAGTATTAGACATGACTAGAAAATGTAGGCCTAATTACCTGTGATTCAGCTTTACTTTGATACATGTTCAATTAAGATTATACACTACAGAACAATATACATTACATTTTTATTATATATCTAGTTAATATACATATATAACCACAGTTTTGTTTTAATTCTAATGATTAATTACTAAAGTAACATCATTTTCATGGCCAAGATGTAATTAATATGAGATGTGTAATATTTACAAGATTTCAGTTCAGTTACGCATATATACAAATTTTTATCTTGCTTGAGCATACCCTAAATACAATCTAATCTTTGAAAAATTTTTCACTTTTTCATTTCTCTGGTAGGAGTATCAGATGGGATGGTGGGAGCTTAGAAAAATTAAAAAAAAAAATTCAGTCCATATAAGGACCACCCTAATATATATGCATATATATATAAAGCTAAGCTTCAACGTAAAGACTGATTTTTCTGTTACTCATAATACTATAATTTTCTATTACCAGATAATTGGCCTTATCTTCAGCAACCCCTGGTTGGTTTTAAATCAAAGTTTTAATACTAGCATCTATCTAGAGATTTATAACACACTAATGTTTTATCCAAAAGCAAAAGAATACTTAATATGTTATTGCAGCTGAGAACTTATTGGTATATTGAGGTTTCTCGGTAAAATCAAGTAGCTCAGAAGGTCTTTAGATATTTCAAAGCTTTTGAATCTGGTCCTAGAGCGTTGATGAAATTTTTAAAAAGACCTAATTTGCATTGGTGGTAGTAAAATATTTTCTGAATTCACTAATGGTACATTTTTTATATTCTGTCCTTAAAGGCCAATCAATTATATCGTATTGGTCTTTTGCCCTGCTTTGCCATTGACTTATCAATAGATTTTCTCCCTCACTATGCACTCTAATATACAATACTGGCCAAATTATTATGATAATTGGAATTTTATCTAAAATATGGATTTAATAGATATTTTACAAAAAACTATATTAAAACAGTACATTAATATGATGTTGGTAGACCTCTGCTCTTTACAACAGCTGAGATTTGACGTGGCATACTGTCAATGAGTCTCTGATAGCGTTCCTTCATTCCATCACTCTGATGCCAAACATCCATAAGTTACTCAATCAGCATCCTATTTGTGGTGGGATTCCGTTTTGACACTTCATCCTTCAATGGAGTTCATGTAAGGACTATTGCCACACCACTCTAGAATCTAAATTAACACAAATATTTGAAACAAGACCATTTAATTGCTATAACTTTCTCCATTGATCTACTGTCCAGTCTTTATGGAGCAAGGCCCACTTATAGCGCTTCAGTCGTTGCTTCTTTGTGAGCTTATAAGGCGATGTGATCTGTAATCAGCCACTACCAGACGGACGTTGGCGTACTAATAGCAACCTCAGCCAGACTCAGTTCCTCTCTTAGCTCAGTTGATGTGCGCTGCCTATCAGATTTCATTTTTATCAAGAGATATCTGTCATCAGCCTCAGTGGTTTTCCGTGGTATTCCACAGTTACCCTTGCGTCTAGGAGAAATGGATGTTTGCATTTTGACCTTTTTAGTAATGCCAGATACTGCATTTTGTGAAACACCACAAATTGATGCAATCCTAGTTTGTGTCATACCTGAATATGAGAGAAGAACTTCAATTTTTGCTCATTTTCTAGGTGTTAAGTCTGGTCGCTTTCCCATTGTATACTAGAGTGAAAACACATACAGAACTACGAAATCAACTATTTTGGCAGGAAATGAGAAAACTATCAATTTTGATTTAGAATGTAAACAAAATTGTTGCATAGAAGGTGTTGTAAACAAGAAAAACATTAGTGATAACAAAAATGAAATTATCATAATAATATGGCCAGTATTGTATGTGGGGCGGTGGAATATTTATGTGTCTACATATTATATAATTTTGTAATATTATAGATTTTGTAATAAATTACTAAATTTAAAAGCAGTGGCTATCAGACTTGTCAACAAGCCGTAATTTCTAAGCTCGGCTCGGCTCNTATATATATATATATATATATATATATATATTTGAATTCAGTACTATAAGCGTTTTCAAATGATATGTAGCACGATGCAGAAGTATTTAAAAAATATTAAAATGTCTAACAGTGTTATTGTTATTCGATCAGTCAAAAGAAGCAATCCTAACCCTTTGAGGTTTGGTGGTACATATATGTCCCACCTAAAGAAATCTATTGTTATAGATTGATATAGTTCACAGTTTATTTGTATTCTGCATGACCAATCTTATGATAATGGCAAGTTAATATATTTATAAAGTTTCAGCCAAATTGCTAATTTATTTTCAAACGTTATGTATTTTTACATGATAGATCGCTCTGATCACTGATTTGGAAATAAATATAAATAAGTGAATCATGTGGTTAAAAAGGACGTTTGTCAATCCATATGTGTGAAGAATATTGTATTGATCCTAGTTTCTTGCCATTCATTTTTGGCAATCATTAATGGTCTAACCTAAGGACTGCAGGTAGATATGTACTATCCTAGTGTAGAGTCATAGATGCATTTCAAACTTTAATTTTGGCCATAGGATCCTTCTTTCCATCTGCTTAATGCAAGTCATAAGTTTTTTTACTCCTTAGACACCTTCAATTCCCTTATGGGCCTCAAATTGTTAAATTTCTTTTCAACGACTAGATTTTTTATTCTTTTTGAATTTTCTTTTATTTTGATTATTTCTTGCGCAACTCTAATAATTTGAATCGACTCGTTTGCCACGCTGACATCTACTATACTATAACATTGAATATGTTTTTGACGACGTATGTAGAATTTTGAGGATGCTTTCCCAGTTACAAAACATTTTTGATAGTACTGGTTTACAGTAACCTAAGGGCGCAGTCACTCACAAACGTAGGTTTGTTGGTTGATTCACTACATTTTCAAAATTTTTCGAAATACGTGACAGCATGTTTGTGGATTGTTTTTACAATGTTGATTATGTAAGGCACTAGAATATTCTTTGTATTTTTAGGTCCTACCTAGAATATATTTTCCAAGAAAGTAATAAAGTTTGTTCTTTGGGAGAGGTATCTGTTCCAATTTACCATGTTGATCATTCAAAGAGCAAGAAAAAAATTAAACATTTTCAAGGCACATTCAATAAAGCAAGAGCTACTGAATACATTTCGTGGGGCACAGAATTTGCTTTGAAGGAATGGTTGAAATCTCAGTCGTTTAATAAATTATAGCGTATTTAATAATTTTAATTTGTTTAGAATGGTATTGTTAAAATGTAAATAAGTATTTTGCAAGATATTTTTTTAATTTCATTTAAAGTAAATATTTAAGCTGCATAAAACCTTATTATAGAGCATAAATGTTTACTTGATTTTATAATATATCATTTCACTAAATCTTAATAATAATACATAGTTGCTAGCATATCGTTGACAAAAAACACTGATTTCAAAATGCAAAACAATTTTTATAAAATTAAAATGTATCTTGTATTTGTTATATTTGTAGCACAATTTACAAATCATAAACGAACATTAAAAAGTTTCAGTTTCTTTATTTCTTCAAATTTTGTCTGCACGATTTTTAAAGCATCTTTGACATGCATCAACAATGTCTCTTTCTATTGCGACTTTTGTTGATGAATTGTAACGCACAGACTCTAAAATCAATGCAATAAATTCAACTATAAAAATAGAAAGTAGAACACCCTTATACTGTTTATAATAAAAAACAACAAATGGCATTAAATTCCTAACTTAATTTAAATGGAATACACACTTACAATGTTTTGTATAACTTTTATTGTAAGTAGAAAGTTTACTATAAAAATTTTTCGTATGCACAACTTTGTTCAGAAATTTCATTTGTAACCAAACGACTTTTGGAAATGAATATCTACCAGCACTAAAACCGTTACTTAAATAAAATAGATTTAATTTGAATAGCAAATAGAGCCATTCTAATTAGTTATGCTAATAATTATATGCGGTCTACATTTTCAATCTAAGAATTGAGAAATGGCTCTTGTTTAGATGTAGCTTACATTAAAACAGGACATAATTGTAAAAATCCATTCCAAAAGGTGGACGGAAGAAATGGATTTTTAAAAAAGCAAGTTTTGAGAAAATCATAGAATGACTAAAACTATTGATGACTTCCTTTTGAATAATATGTAATCTCCACATTCTTCCATGCTAACAAAGTAAATAAGTAATTTAAATCATTGTATCAAATAGAAGTGTGCACAGTCGTCAGCCGACTACTATTGGCGGCGCAGGCCTAATAAGGTCGGCTGAGCGATGTCTATAAAATTGGATTAGACTATAATATTCCATATAGAATCCCTATAAGGACTATGGCACAGTAAAAACCGTATAGGATACAAGCAGTATTGTGAAACTATATATTCAAAAAGGTTCATCATGCGCTTACAGCCAATCTAATTTATAAGACATAACGTTAACTAAAATTTAATAAGAACAATAAAAAATCCAATTACACTTAGCGCAATAAAAAACATAATAAAACGTAATAATAAGGTCAACATTGGGGAGATCATCTAATCAATGTTAAACATCAGTACATCAAAAACATTAAATGCGATTTCCTTTCTATGACAAATCTCGTTTGTCTTGATATAGTTTTAGATCTCAATCAGCTCAGCCGTCTAAATTTTCCTGTGGTAGCTCAGCCGGCTGGCACCCAGCTCTATATCAAAGTGTGTTTTATGAACAGATTTAAAAACTGTAAACATGAATAAATTAATACTGAATGTAAAAGAAAGCAGCAATTATCAAAAGATTGTAAGATCATACGATAGTCAGAAAATCTCTTAAAAATTTATTGTACTATTTGCGATCATTGTAAATATTGTAGTTGAATATTATATATAAACTTATTACTAAAGAATTAAATATTTTTAACATCATTAAAGCAAAAGAAAAGCATTACATCAACACATTGAATACTCTAAAAACATCCACTAAAACAATTCATTAGCAAAAGAACTGAATGCGCTACATCAAAACAATCCACCAAAATTATTCTCATCAAAGACCATCTTCCCAGATCGATATTTTTCATGTTATTAATTATTTTTATTTTTTAGTTTTGTAGTTTGTAGTGTAGTTTACTGTATTGTAAGCTTAATTAAAGTTTATTATTATTATTATTATTATTTTACATCAACAAAATACAATAGGAGACACAAACTGCTAAACACATTTACTGATTTTTTACACTGACCTCACCACACATGTAAATTTATTATTATTATATATTTCATATTTAGTTTGTAGATTAATTGTAACTTTTTAGCAATTATATTTAGCAGTAGTAATATAAAGGCATCGGACGTTCCACAAACTGACATTTTGACCTCTGCGATATTGGAGGAGTGGTTTTAGTGACTCAGAGTTTGTTTGACGTCTCTGCTAATGGATTTTCGCTGCCTTCACATATTTTTTAAGTATGTCTACTAATGGATTTCAATTAGTGATGCTTTTAATTGATTTTCATTTACATGTTAGGGCCATTTTTGGCATGACAAATTTCACTTTGTTAATATCACATTTGTTTGCATTACATCTCGTTAATATATACCTTATTATAACAACCCCTTTCGGGATACGTACACATAATATTACAAACTAATTTTCCATAATTTCGAGAAGCTTACATGTATAATTTGGGAAAACTTTCAAAATCGCATTTGTCAAAATTCATTGTATCACGTTTATCATATCACGACTTTTTTCAACCAATAATTAATTTTCATAATAAAACGCACATGGAATTTTATAGGTAATAGTAAAAATGAATAACTAGTATACATGCTAAAAAACAAAACTATTTTAAAACTATTTCGCTAATACATGTGGAAAATATTAAACATAGTTAAACAAATTTTCTTAAAGAGTAATACACGCTAACCAAGTTTTGGAAAAATTAAAATATAAAATATTACAAACACAACAAATATACTTAGACGTTAAAGTCAAACATGGTCGCAATCTCGTTACCTAAATCATGCATGCAAAAGTTATTTATTAATAATATACGTACATTTCAAATATACAATATAATTATACACTGTAGGAGACATTACACCTTGCAACAACTTTTATACGATTGTTTTCTTTTTCCATGTTTTATAGTTTATACACATTTTGGTGACTCTACATGGGCTGTATGTATTTACATGGGTTATCCAACTTTCATTGCTTTACCAACTTTTTTCCATGTTTTTCACT
>CABFPE010000108.1:316209-326625 GCA_900660155.1 Hofstenia miamia
CCCTAATATATAGCTATGTGAAGTATATATGCATTTATATATTTTCAAAAATAAATTTTTTGCATTTGCAACAGCACGAATTGTACTTAGCCTAAACTAAAATGATTAATTTCTGTGTGTGTACTGAGTTGGAACATGAAAACATAAATTTGAAAATCTGGTTTAGGTGTGGGGAAAATTTGAAATGAAAAAATGCAATAAATCGTTCTCAAATCAATAAAAACTGTCGAGTCTAGATTTTCAAAAAAAAACACAAAATTAAAAACGAAATAACTGAAAAGTTTTTTAGTTGAAAATATGGTATTAAATATTAATATTGGGATTGAGTAATTGGCTGTATGAATTGATATTCAGGAAAATATTTTTAAGCATATAGCAGCATCACCCATTCAGTGGACTTCAATATAAGTTCGATGATGGCTTTAAAGAGTAATAGGTTGTTAATTAAATTTAATGTGTAGATAAAAGATATAAATGAGATCCCACAAGGAAAAAGTCTTCAGTTTAATTTCTCTTACCTTAATCCCCTTACTAAGCATAACTCAGTCTAGAATTTACATAATAGAAAAATTAAGATTGAAATTTTCCGATTTAGTGTGCTCTATCAATCTTCTGCTTCCGGTAGAATATCGTAAACTATTATAAATCATTTTTTAAATTTTCTTTAGAGATGTATTAAATTTATTTGTTTAAAAATTTAGGTTTTTGAGAAAAGCAATTAAAACGAATAGCCTTTAGGCGCGTCAATTCATAAAACTCTAAATTTAATGATGTATAAAATAGCTAAGTAATTTTTTATGGCTTACCAATTTCTGATGAAAAGATTATAATAATTTGTATTAAAGTATAAGTTGTCAGGGATAATCTCCGCCTTCAACAAATTGTATTATGAAGTATGATTTTTTCATTAAATGTCTCAAATACTCAACAAATTATCAGTGTTTTGTTTGCTATTATCTAGCAATCAATTATAGCAAAACATCATAAATTAAGTTTAGTGTTTCAGAAGTGTTAGATGTAAATTTTTTCTAAAATAATTTACCAAATTTGTAAAATTTAAAATTTTGTAACAAATAACTTTTTAGAAAACATGTTTTTAATGGTTGGGCAAAGCAAGATATCTCTTAAAATACTCAAACTTTTTCTGTAGTTGATAGTCTATTTAAGAATTTAAATTTATCACGCAATGAAAAATTAATGCTGTTTTTGCAAAATTATGGAATTAATGACGGAATTGCAAATTGTTCAATAAACGCATTTGTTTTGTAATGCTCAGTCAATTCTA
Source organism: Hofstenia miamia (assembly GCA_900660155.1). Lineage (NCBI taxonomy): Eukaryota > Metazoa > Xenacoelomorpha > Acoela > Hofsteniidae > Hofstenia > Hofstenia miamia. Next base: position 317,495 of record CABFPE010000108.1, read on the forward strand.
AATTTGAAAAAAAATTCTAAAATTCCTATTATTATTTTAAATTCTATTCTCATTTTTATCTAATTTAAAGAGCTGAATAATGTATCATTGCTTTAAAGTAGCATTATCATAAGATTGATATTTGCATCTTACTAATATAATAATCAAGTCATCCGACAGTAATTAAAGTCATGTACTTTCGTATTAGCATATGATCTGCATAGAAAGTCCGAATTCTATTTTTAATAAACTTGTATGTAATTAGTAAGTGATAGTAAGGTTTATATTGCGCATGCTTTCCAAGTTTAAGTCATGTTTAGCTATTTTGGGTAATATTTTGGTAATATTTCAGATTGATTATTTTAATGTAAGAAAACTAACGTGTAAGTTATACTTTTGAAATTTTTATAGTGGTTAGGGTCATATATGGCAGTTAAATTGAAAATTAATAGGTGATATTTGTCATTAGACTTAGGTCTTCTAAGAATTTTCCAAAACAAATATCTAACCACTTTTCAAATACATTGCTGTACTTAATGACTTTTTAACACTACTTAACATATGATTACATTTCGGTATGAAAGTATATATTAAAGATGGTAATTAAGAATCGAATTTTTGATTTTGAAATTCAAAATATTAATGACATCTACTATAATCATTTCTATTTCCTATTAGAACCGTCACTAAAATACGGAATTGTAAATTACACAAAAGAGAACAATATTAATGTTCAGAAAAGCTATTAAAATCATGAATTTATATTTTTAGGATATACAATTATAATAAATTAATTATTTTTCTGAAATTGCAAAGCCTTCCTTAAATCATGATTAAAATTTGATTTCATTACAAATTTCATTTATGGATATATTCAAAATGTGCAATAAAAGCTGCAAGCTTCTTCTTCAGAAATGACAACACTGATTTGATGCAGAAATTGTCCATAGTATTCTAGTTACAAAACGTATTATTGGTGTTAACAACTTGTTAAAATAAACTTCTTAACATCATAGTTTTTAATTTTTCAGGCATTCATTCTGGTGAAGATGCAGCTTTCCAAATATCGTTGACATGTAGGGCCTACATCCATATCTTAATCCAAATGAACAGTTATGATAATCCTGATGTTTATGAAATTGGTTTTATAAATTGATTATAATATATAATAATGATTATAATCATTCATTGTGTAACACTTCAATTTAGTTCAAGGACTATCTTTATCATTTTTTTCATGAGAATCCATCAGCTGCTATTTTAGCAATTCTGTTGCAAGCAAACATCGGGAAAGCAAGAAGGAGAGAAGGATGGAGGCAAAAATGATAGCCTTTTAATACCTATTGAGAATTTATAAAATGGAAATGCAATGACACTAATTCTACTGTCGATCGGGACAACACCACAGCAAAGGAAGATATTGCATTTAATGCTTTGTGCGTTTTTTAGTGGTTATGAGGAGAGCACTTAAAGGTCAAAGCCATTCAACAACATTAACTTTAAATTTGAAAAACAGCAAAACTAAGAAGTAGGTATTCAATTTTATATTTGAAGCTCAGCAAAACTAAGAAGTGCTTTCTCACTTCAGTATGTTATGCATTAAATGTTCTGTCATTGTTTCTAAGTAATAAATCACAATTCTTCTTCAAATTTATGTAAAGTACAAAATTGGAGAAACTTATCTCCCCTAGGTTCCTTTGAAGACAGCATTTAAACTAAAACTCAGCATTTCAAAGCTTAAACTTCCATCAAAATAATTGTTTAAGTAGAAAGTACGTGTTTCTGATAATTTATGCAATATATAATTGCTATTTTGAAATATATAGAAAAAAAATTTTAATGAAGAGCTTATTTGAAATGTTGATAAAAAACTATGCGAGTGTTAAACCAATAACTAAATTAACGAAATTATAACATAAAAATAGAGCAATAATAGAAACATATATATCTAGTTATTGTTGAGGTCGATAAAAAGGCTTTTCATTTACAAATCATCATTATAAAGTTGAGGAATATTACTCCCTCATCATCCATATTTTGCTTTAAAATTGATTTAATATTCAATCCATACCAATTTGCCGCGCTTGTATTAATCAATTCTTTATTCATTTATGACATAGCATATTATTATTCAGCACAAACAAATTGTTCTTCCAAAATTTAGGAATTTTTTGCTCTTAAACCAAGACATCAGGCAATGTATATCATACTATAAGGTCTTATGAAATTTTGAGCATGAAAGCGGGCAGTAGGCTCCTGATCTATAATGTTATTTCATTAATTCATGAATAATTTATAAATTAATTACTATGCTTCAAAATATTACAGACATATACTTCTTTTTATTTTATGATACTTTAAAATCATTTGGTACAATACTATGGGAATCATAAAATGCTTGAGCATTTTTGATGTGAAAATAAAGAACAATATTTCTTAACTATCAAAACATGTCATAGAATAACATAATAAAAGTATTCTTTGAAGAAACTTGAATTAAATTTAATGCAGTTGATCAATAATACCTTAAATTGAATGGCTAATGAAGTGTACTTCTAACAAAAAAGAAAAAGTGAACTGCGTAAATTAATTTTTCAAGTCTTTGATATTATAAGTATAAAAAAATGTCAGAGGATGTTCCTTGAATATTAAAGGAGCCATTTAGATATCCTTAGAGCACTAAATTGCCACGACTATAAGTAATTGTTTACTGAAAAACAATATGGAAATAAGAAAATTAGAATTCATCAGAAAATATTAATTATAAGTTTGAGCACATTTAAAGTTTATTTGAAAATATATTCATATTAGAAATATATAGGGGCCTTTCTACAATTTTTTCATAGGAGCTGTTGTAGGTAATTCTATGCACCTATATATTTAATTAACATTCCTATATTCTTTAGAAAATGTTGTCTATAACTCTTTTTCTTTTAATCCTCACAATTTGATATTGATGATTTTGGATAGCTATCTTAGACTGAGAGTTTTCGTAGGGTATCATACAGAAATAAACAGGTTTGCTCGAAGTGATCTTGATGTGGCAAAAAGTTGTCATTTCCAACAAATATATAATATTTAAGGTAAAGTAATAAAAAATTTTGATTTCTGAACTACCTACATAATAAAACGTGCATATGTCATAACTTAATGAATGTACACAATGAATTATTCTTTAATGCTAAATTTTTATATATGAGTGTAATTCAATATATAGGTAGATGCAACTTAGTGTATGATAACATAGCAAACCTTTTCGTATGCAGCTTGCATTTCCAACTCCTTTGGCCTTTCCAATATACTGAAAACAACTGCACCTATGCACATGTAAATAAATAAAAATGTTGCCAGAAGAATAAATCTTAGATTTTCCTCTCCAAGAATCTGTACTAAATTATTATTAGAAACTATTTTGCACCTGCGTTGATTGCCATTTAATTCAGTTGTTGCTTGCTTGCAAGCTATTGTTGATTGTTGGGCACAACTATTGACTTGTCTCGACTGCATAGCATCGTGAGAGGAACCGTTGAAAAATCAAGACAATGTTCTATCGCTAAGCGGCGTTTACTATATTCACTGTTTTCGAGAAAATACGTATTGTGAGAAAGGTATCTTTTAAAAGAAACTGACATTTTGTCCACGCCGTCATTTATCCTTTGCTTTTTTACAAACTTTATCAAATCAATTTCATTTTGCATGACAATTGTTTTAAGAGGTTAGCACGAAAAAATTAATGAAAGATGGAAATAGTCAAATTTTGATTTTAATGTTTTTTAACGTTGGTATTCTTACATATACATTGTGATTTTTAATGATGGCACCTAAAAATCGAAAAAACACTCTCATTATTGAGTGAATTTCAAAGAACAGAGCATTAAAAAATTTTGAAAAATACTGCTGTTATTTTAAAATATATTTTTTCATGTGCTGCTCTCCTGAACGCAAGCAATAATTTATTCTTTTGGCTAGTAATCTCAAGTTTTGCAAACTTCTGCAAAACCTGCTCAAGCAAAACCTGCTGTAAGAGGTTTTTTAGTGAAATATTTATTAATCAATTTTTTAAATTTTTTTATTATGCTCACCAGTGCAGTTATGAGCGTTTGCGAAATAAGAGCCAATTCTTGTTTTTGTTTAGGAAGACAGTGCATTAAAAATATTGATTTTAAAAGTAAGTAGAACTAGAATTCGTCAAGATTTTTTAATGCTTTGTTCTCTAATTTCTATCGAATAATCAGGAATCCTTCTATATATGTAGATCGGAAAATAATCCTTAAATTTTAAATAGCGATTAATCTACTAGCTTTTTAGAAATTTTGAGAAAAGTAACGACTTTTGGTAATTCTTTCTATTCTGTGAAACAAAAAAATTCGACAAAATATCGCAAAGTACAGATTCTAACAAAAATGAATTATACGAAAAAATAAGCTTTTGACATACTCTAGTGCTTGCTGTTTTTCAATAATCCCTTGATACAGAAAGTTTTGGAGAGAGTCTATCATATTTTTTCAATACTCTTGTAATTTTTCTTGCAACAGCTTCAATTTCATCAGTGAGGTCATTTTTTGTCATCGGATGCATTTTTCGTCTTTGTCTTTATGGATTTTTGTGTATTTTCAGAGCAAATTTTGTAAGTTCGGAGGCCATTGTAAAATAACCCAATTTTCAATTGCAGAAAACTTTCTTGGATATTTGAAGTGTGAAGCATGACACCGTTTTTTGGAACAGAAAAAAGAGGATTTGCACATGGAATGAAGTCACTAAGCACGNATAGTCAAATTTTGATTTTAATGTTTTTTAACGTTGGTATTCTTACATATACATTGTGATTTTTAATGATGGCACCTAAAAATCGAAAAAACACTCTCATTATTGAGTGAATTTCAAAGAACAGAGCATTAAAAAATTTTGAAAAATACTGCTGTTATTTTAAAATATATTTTTTCATGTGCTGCTCTCCTGAACGCAAGCAATAATTTATTCTTTTGGCTAGTGATCTCAAGTTTTGCAAACTTCTGCAAAACCTGCTCAAGCAAAACCTGCTGTAAGAGGTTTTTTAGTGAAATATTTATTGATAAATTTTTTAAATTTTTTTATTATGCTCACCAGTGCAGGTATGAGCGTTTGCGAAATAAGAGCCAATTCTTGTTTTTGTTTAGGAAGACAGTGCATTAATAATATTGATTTTAAAAGTAAGTAGAACTAGAATTCGTCAAGATTTTTTAATGCTTTGTTCTCTAATTTCTATCGAATAATCAGGAATCATTCTATATATGTAGATCGGAAAATAATCCTTAAATTTTAAATAGCGATTAATCTACTAGCTTTTTAGAAATTTTGAGAAAAGTGACGACTTTTGGTAATTCTTTCTATTCTGTGAAACAAAAAAATTCGACAAAATATCGCAAAGTACAGATTCTAACAAAAATGAATTATACGAAAAAATAAGCTTTTGACATACTCTAGTGCTTGCTGTTTTTCAATAATCCCTTGATACAGAAAGTTTTGGAGAGAGTCTATCATATTTTTTCAATACGTCTTGTAATTTTTCTTGCAACAGCTTCAATTTCATCAGTGAGGTCATTTTTTGTCATCGGATGCAATTTTCGTCTTTGTCTTTATGGATTTTTGTGTATTTTCAGAGCAAATTTTGTAAGTTCGGAGGCCATTGTAAAATAACCCAATTTTCAATTTCAGAAAACTTTCTTGGATATTTGAAGTGTGAAGCATGACACCGTTTTTTGGAACAGAAAAAAGAGGATTTGCACATGGAATGAAGTCACTAAGCACGTTTTGATTTCTATTTTACCGGAAGTTGTCGTCAGGTAAAATTCTTTAGAACTGAAGATGTCCCAGGTCATATCTGATGGAGAAAACTTTGAGGTTCTGACTACAAGTCTTCTTTGGTAACTCCAGTGCTACAGAGTATTGTGATAAAGGTAAAAAAGGCATTTATCGGGCTATGAATACGTTACTCCAGCAACAAATTAATAAATTTTTTCACTAATTTTCAAAAGTCACTTTCTTAGTAAAAAATATTTCAAATCACTGTACAATTACCAAATACCAAGATAATGAATTTTTGTTATTTTATATTATTGAAACATTCTTAGTTATAATTTGTATAAAAATTCAAAAAATGCGTTTTATGGCCGCCACCATCATCGAAACAGAAATATGATTTTTGCAATTCAAATAGCTTAATGTAAGCAATACTTATGTGAATAGATTATTATTGAGTTGGTTTTTTACTAGATGCATTTTTAGACTCATTTTGTTCGTAATTTGATTTGTATGCGTTATTTTCAGATTGTGGGTCCCGTTACATGTAAATCTAACTTTATTGAATTAATAGTGAATTTTTAAAATGCAATTTTCCAAACTATATTGCGTCGGATTTATTTGCGAATTAATCATGCACTTCTTTTAATTGACAGAAGTTGTTTATCATGTCAATCTAATAATTTTTGTAGCAAAATGAAATGTGGTTCCGTTAAGGTCTTTCTTAAATATATGATTTAATTGGCCTGATTAACTCGGGCCGATTAAATCGTGTAGTTAGACGAAACACGTTTTCATTCCACAAATTCCTGGCAAGGTTGGATGAAAAAGTTGGAGCTGCGTCTTAAATTACACGATTTAATCGGCCTGATTAAATCGTGTCGTTAAGAACGGTCTTTATTAAGAAACTTTGAAATACATGTAGTACATGATTAATTGTAATGTAGTGGAAAGGGTATCACCTCGGGTCTGACCCGTAACGGGTTGTAAATATTTTACCGGTTACGAGTCATTAAGTCCTCGGCATGTCATAAGTATAAAATTAATATTGTGTGTAGAAACAATGAAACACATTGCTGCAAGAGATCAACCTAATTGAAAATATGCAACAGCATCGAATTATGTTAAGTAAATATACAGAGGTAATATAGACTATAAAACAAATGTTAGAGAAAAATTATTATTTTCAATTCACTGTGTGCATTACTGTATTAGTGGTAGTCAATCAAAATAAAGGAAACTTATTACAATGATGTGATGTTGTAATTAGCATTGTATTCAGGGAAATAATTGTAAAAATAGAAAATTAACAGGTTATTTTCTCTTTCTTGTTGTGTTATTGTTAAAATAATAATGGCTAATCAGTTTATTACTGTGACAATAGTTTGTAAGATAATGTTACGCCTTGTAACGATACTGATTAAACTTTAACCGGGTTGGCCCTACGGGTTACCGGTTTCGGGTTAAAAAGTCCGACCCGAGAATATCACTTAGTGGAGAATGCAATATATCAAACAGCTTAGATTTCCAATAAAACCGGGCATCTGAAAACTGTTCTGATGAAATTTATTCTACTATATATACTAAGTATAAACCAAAATTGTGAATGCTCTTCACATGAAATTAGCCAATAGTCTTTTATTCTTGCGCAGAAATAGATTCGAAATTCTTTTTGTATTGCAGTCAGATCTGGAAGTAGTTTGAGTTTCTTATTTTTGAACCCAGATTTCTTGTAGGCTCTTTGGATAGTTCGTTTGGGCATCTTGGGATGTTCTTGACCTCCCGATTTGAATGTTCAGCTAGTTTTATTAGACACCCACAGCCTGGGAGTATTTACAGTGAGCTTGATTTGTTAAATTTTCAAATTTTATTGTATATTGTTGTTCTCCTAAATTGAGGAAACATTAATAAGAGTTCTAGGGCATAAATTCGTTTGTTGTGATAAGAGTTTCAACTTTAAAATCAAGTTTACGTAGGTTTTCAATTATGTACAATTAGAAACAAATTGAAACATTGAGGGTATTATCTGCTTGTTGACATCAGTTTTGCATGTGTGTGTCCACAATTGTCATAGCAACCACCGTTTTAAATATCAAAGCATTTCGATAAGTTCCCCAGCTAATTCTACATAAAGCTAAAAGTACGAGTAACTTTCCATCAATATGTACATCTGGTGCTGAACTCTCAAAGGAGATAAAAATGTTAGACTTAATGGTTACTGATCACTTTAATTTCCAAACACGCATTCAGAAAGTTGTTACAAAAGATACACAGCTTGTCCAGCTTGTCTATTTACTCCTTAAATTAAGAAGATATAGATACAATCATTTAGAACTTCGATATATATATGCTTATGAAGTACTGATAAAAATTACAGTTACATGCGGTGTCAAAGCGTACGCAGCAGCCCCATAAAATCTGCTACTATGTATAAGTATGGCAGAAGACAAAGCTATCCGATTTGGCATAGTAAACAACTACTTACCCATTGCCAATTTGATAGTAGAAAAAACAGGAACCTTTTAAAGCAGATCACCATGTCAGATGACAACCTTCATTATTGCCTTCGAGGAGCAACTATTCCTTTAGCCTGTTGCGTGACAATCATCCCCTGCTACAAAGTGTGCTAGTTATCAAAACTTGGGGCTTTTTCCAAACAGAATTTTAAAAAATTGATTAGATACTTAATTGTGAAACTAAAAATAAGTTTTTGTTATATTCTGAATGTATTTTCAGAATGAATAATGCATTAATTATTACTATAATTATTATTATTTTGTGCTTAAGTTATCATCGAATGATACATTTATTATTTTTATGTTAGTACAATAAAATATTTTCAAATTTTACAAAGTTAGCAGCAATATCGACATCTGTGGATATGGCAACAGCAGCCATTTTGGATTTTTTTAATATTTCATCTATTTTTAAAATTCGTAATCCGAAAGAGTATTTTTATGATGTGGCAAAAGTTTTCTATCATTAATATACCACAGGGTCACTTTTCGGAGACATTTTATGTAAAAACATGCGTTTTACGATGAAAAATGTTTTTAGCCTAAAAAATTGTAAAAAACAAGGTTTTGACAACTCCTTGTCAAATAAATTCTTTCATTTTTGATTATGCATGCCAAATTTGGCAACAAATTGCATGCATCATGCGAATAAATGGAAACCAAGAATAAAAATACAGCAAATTTTAAGAAAACTGCGATTAAAGATAAGAAACATTTTAATAATACTTTCTGCTTGACCAATGTACAATTTAATTGTACTCTTGTTTAAATGTTGAAATAGTATGGTATTATTGTATATATATAAATTTAAAAGTAGTTATAACTCCTGATATTCAAAGCAATAATTATATATATATA
>CABFPE010000108.1:363014-373312 GCA_900660155.1 Hofstenia miamia
TGAAAAAAAACTAGAGTCAATTAAAAATAGGATCCTTCAATTTTTCAATTCACTGCACTATCCTCGACGAAAGGCCTCTCAATCAGAATTAATTGTACGATTTACTTGTTGCTGAGCTAAAAAAACTGTAAAAATATCTTAATCATTGAAACTAATTTAAAATGAACAACAAAATTTGTAGCTATTCAAGCAATTTTTACTGAAAATTGTAATGCCGACTTAGTTCTCATTTAGTTAAAAAAATGCGATGAAAACTAAATGAAACGATGTCGATTTTAACAGATTTTTTTGAAATTTAACATTTTTATCCGAGTCGGACCGTGCCCCAATCTCAGTTTCGATTCGATATTTGGATGAAAAGCTTGATTAACCATAAGTTCAAGAAATGATGGATAAATGTTCACCAGAAATCAAGGTTTTTCTATAATGGAAGTATGCTTCGAACCAGAAAGTCAACTTAATGATTTTGTTGAACGCCATAGAGACGATTTCTTCCTAAAACAGTTGAAAAAAAGCAAGCAGGTCGGCACTTCCTTGCATTTGGGGATAATCGCAATACGGTTATAGTTGAATAAATTATGTCAGGCATTAAATTGCTGAACGGGAGTAATTTTTGTTTAACCATAGACTAGACTAGTAATGCGTTAATAAATGTGCAAATACAGCCTAACATTTCAAACAAATATGAATAGTTATTTACGTGCTTGTGCTCGAATACAATCCCGGTTAAAACTTACATAGCATGCAAGATAAAACCGCTCAATTATAACAACTACCTATCTTCCAATGACATTGTATCACATCTTTAATATAATTTAGCCTCACATCATTACAAAAGTCATCTCAAACCTACCTACAAAAGATTTGATTTTATGTTGCCATCAAAACTGGTGTGAAATACTCTTTAATATCTAGCTCATATCATTAAAAATTTGTTCTGATTAAACACAGATCTACTGTCGCACAGGTGCTAATCTTTCTGGAGTCCTTATATGCTAATTTCTATGTGAACATGCTATCCAAGGTTCTGTAGAGATTTCTCAAAAGCATTTGATAAAGACTCGCATGTTATACTTTTTTCTAAGATGAGCAAATTTGGTATTGCTGATAATTTGCTCCGTCTTCTGGCATCATATTTATCTGGTGGATATCAGAGAGAGTCATTATAGGTCAAACGCCAAATCGATATGGTTACCAGTCACTAGTGATGTATTATTATTTCTTGTGTTCATAAATGACTTACAGGAAAAATTTTATCTATACCGAATCTACTGTAAAATTATTCGGAAATTATGACAATGAACTTCAGCTTCACTTCAATTATCATAAAAACTGGGATACCGATAATCGGATAGAATTTAACATATCTAAATTTGAACTTAATTCTTTCTAGTTTAGATAGCAACATTAATATTTCCTAATATACCACTATGTTTTCTTCGTCGTTCGTTAAAGATTTGGGAGCACTCTACAAGAAATCTCAGTTGGTCACTACATATTAATAACAAAATTTAAGTAAAAAAATAAATTTTTGAAAAGAATACTAACTTATAATTTACCAATTTCCCCTAAACTTTAGCTATACAATACAATGATTTTGTCCTCTCTTATAAAAGCTTCGGAAACCTGACATGCGAACGGTAAAGATCGCACTCATTTATAACACCTGCAAAAAAGCGTTGTACACGTTTGCTTATATATATATATATACATATATATATATATATATATTTATGGTTATATAAAAGAAAATTTGCTCGACGCTTACTACCAATTTCACTTGAGCTTTAGATTTTGTACCTTATTTTCTAAAACAATCTCTTGAACATACGATATGAATGTTTTTGACAATATCTTGGTATATTCTGCGTAAATCTAACTTACCTTCAAATCAATGTTTGTTTGCTGGACAGTCGTTAAATAAGATTAAATCGAAACATAGGATTTTTAACCGCATTATACTGTTGGCTAACTTTATTCAACAAAACAGCAATATTGATCTGTTTGGTAAACCTTCCCAGGCTAAGAAAAAACTAAAAACACTATGTTGGGAATATTTTTCAAAATGTTATAAAGAAGAGATCAAATGCACGCATTACTTTATTTGCTCATGTTCTTCCTGTGATTCAAGAAGTTTTCAGTTTATTCAAAGTTCTTGTTAAGTATAATGATTGTAAATTTTTTTGGTTTGAAAGTTTTATTTTTAATACTCAGAATGCTCATTTGAAACTTGGTATTTTTATGTAATAGCTACACTCTAAGATTTATTTGAATAAATGATACTTCCATGTATAAATAAGTTTACCTAATCAGACTAAAGCTATAAATGGACGGGATTTACTCACAAATAAATACAAAAATAAAGAAATTTTGACATTGTCAGGACGTTATTGGCCAAGGGTGTACTTTTTTTGAAAAAGTTGACAATACGAAATTTAAAGGTATTTTCGACGCACTTATTAGTGAACATTAATAGTTTCAAAGATACATACAATACAAGCATACAAGTACCCCATATTTTGTAAATCAAACACTTTAAATATTATTTCAAGATTTCAAGGGAACTAAACTATCAAAACTTAAAACCTCCATTAAAATACTACTACTTATTATCACATTAATCAATGCATCTGCCAAATCCAATGCAAGAATGTAAAAATGTTAATTATATACTTACCAAATGAGACACTGGAGTAGAAGGTCTATCATTAGCATCTTCATCAATAATTTCTAATTTTGGAGTACTGGTACCAGAATCGGTTCTTCTCTCTTTACGAAACCCTACTGCTGAATCAGTTGCAGATTTTGAGCGAGAAGAAATTGGACTTCCACCTGATTAATAAAACAAAATTAATAAGTAACAAAACAACTATGCAAAGCAACCCTATTATAAGAACTGGCAAGATATTATGTTAACGCATGCCTAGAGAAAAATAAATAATTGCGTATGACATATAACACATTATTTTGAACAATGTTTTGGACTGCATCCTATTTTTCTAACACTTACTTGATGGTGAAGACATCTGTGTACCACCACTTCGTGAAATAACATAAGTAATTGTATCTAAAATTGATTCTTTGTCACCATGATGGTCCGTTTCAGTCACCAATGGACCCAAATAATAACAAAGCACAGAAATGCGATCTAAATCTTCCGCACTTCTGTTAGCGGTGATGTTGCTGACAGTGTTAACTACAGACTCGATATCATTTATTGGTGTGCAATTGGAGTCATCGGTTGAGATGTCATAATCATATTGGCCAGAAGGCCACGACATTCCACCCATGTGCAGTCGCTTAGCTGGAGGCGCAGATTGTCTAGGAGAGGAATCCTTCCTCTTTGATGAAACCCAGGATGATTTCGACTTACGTGGCGACGTCAATCCTGCTAATAAAATTGGTGAGGACGAGTGAAATGTTGATAGTGGTAGGTTGTAGGATAAGTAAGAAGAACCCTAAATAAAGATCCTTAATATTAAACACAGATACTAAGAATTACTGTTGTAGTTGTAGTAACTAATCGATCAATTCCAAAGTGTGCGCTACTTACAGCCTTCACGGTAGCAGGATCGGAGTGTGTAAAGCGCTCACTAGCCTCTATAAGATAAGGGTAATATTGACAATAACTAAAATAGAAAATACCTGAAATTGTGACTGGAATACTTGGTGGTCTAAATTAAAAAACCTTGAAATATTGTTTAAAAAACAAAAAATCGCTCATAATTATCAACATATTAAAATAATTCGAAATACGGAAAGTAATTTCACAAGAAAGAATACCTTTTAACAGAAGAATCTAGATTTCGAGAATAAACGGAGGGATAATCTTCGTGCTTTGAATAGAAGTGATCACCGCTTGATGCGTCAGAAATCGGACTAATTCGACTATCAGGATCGCAATCCAGACAATAACCAGTGGAAAGAACCTTAGATGTTGAACAGCATTGCTTACATTCTTCAGGGAGTGTTGCTGAAATAATGCTTGAAAATGCTGAACTTTGCTGCTCGCCACTCCTAATGATTGAAATTAGTAATACTCATTTTAAACTTAAGAACACAATTAGACTAGTTTTTACCATAATTTACTCACAATAGCACACTAGAATAAACTAGTTCGGTGAAATCCAGTGAAGCATTCTGATGATAATGAAGAACAAAAATAGATATAGCCAAATTGTGGACATACCTTACATAATCTGTGAAACTATTTAAAAGCAATTGCAGGGGCACCTTATATTACTGTGTGTTAAGCTGAAATTTCTCTGAGAAACAGCTTATACATATTTAAGTGAGAAGTTAAAACTACAAATCACTACAAATGTTTACCCAATTATTTATATCCATATATGTTATACAACTCAGTTTCCGAAATATTTGACAACTGCAACTCTTGTTCTTTTACTTGAGGTATAACAAAAGTTTAAAGACTTATAATTCCCCAACATATTTGTGAAAATAAAACATTCAACAATGTCTTTTAAGTCATTACATTAATACACATTATAAATTTAAAAATTATAGTGTACATCTGTAATTACAAAATTAATAAATGATATATGACTTTAATATAAATCGCAATTTACATTAAAAAATACATTGAAAATATATACTTACAAAAGTAAATTGATTGAAAAGACATCACACAATGACTAAAAATTAAAAAAAATTGAAAAAAAACTAGAGTCAATTAAAAATAGGATCCTTCAATTTTTCAATTCACTGCACTATCCTCGACGAAAGGCCTCTCAATCAGAATTAATTGTACGATTTACTTGTTGCTGAGCTAAAAAAACTGTAAAAATATCTTAATCATTGAAACTAATTTAAAATGAACAACAAAATTTGTAGCTATTCAAGCAATTTTTACTGAAAATTGTAATGCCGACTTAGTTCTCATTTAGTTAAAAAAATGCGATGAAAACTAAATGAAACGATGTCGATTTTAACAGATTTTTTTGAAATTTAACATTTTTATCCGAGTCGGACAGTACCCCAATCTCAGTTTCGATTCGATATTTGGATGAAAAGCTTGATTAACCATAAGTTCAAGAAATGATGGATAAATGTTCACCAGAAATCAAGGTTTTTCTATAATGGAAGTATGCTTCGAACCAGAAAGTCAACTAATGATTTTGTTTGAACGCCATAGAGACGATTTCTTCCTAAAACAGTTGAAAAAAAGCAAGCAGGTCGGCACTTCCTTGCATTTGGGGATAATCGCAATACGGTTATAGTTGAATAAACAAATTAATCTTTGAAAATGCAATGAAAAATTAAAAATTTAAAAAAGTAAGGCGTATGTCCCAAAGGTAATTATTTCATTTTCAAAGTGAGTTAAATTCGCCTGAAGGCAGCGGTGTACAAATTGAACTGATTTTACGATTTCTTTCATATAATTATTCATTATATCAATGCTCTAATATTATTGAGCTTGTTTCAAAAGGATACTTAATGTACTACAACCTCGGGAAAAGGTTGGGGACTACAAAAATTATGAAAAAGAAAACAATTTACCATATGTTTCCCTTCCCGTTCCATTAAGCGTGCATATTCTGCATATTCTTTTTCTCGGTCAGCTAAATAAGCCCGTTGAAGTTCCTCTGCCTCATCTATTTCATCTTGTAGAACCCTCGTTGTGTTGAGAAGTTCCCTGTGATTTGAAACTATGCCCCGCGCTTCATTAATAAAATCAACCGGTTTTTCAGCATTGATTCCAAGCTAAATGTGTGGATTGGATATCGTAAAAATATAGTTTCAAACCTCTGTTAAACGCAGTTTTAGTAATTTAACGGAATCCTGCTGAAGTTTTTCAATCTGTGCTTGCGTTTTCCCAACGGTTTCTTTTAATTGCTTGTTACGAGCTCTTTCAAATTCCACCTTCTGCTCAAGCTGCTTTTTGTACTCAGGTGTTCGCATTTGCTTGATAAAATCAATGTATTGTTCTCTGAATTTTTCTAAAATGAAATGCTTAAACAAATAATATCATATATGGAAATGGCATACGCATGTATTGCATGAAGTTAGAATACCAAATTACTATTTTAATCTACGCTTAAAGACTTTACAACGAGCCGAAATTTCTAAGCTCGGCTCGGTTTCGTTTCAATTTTGAGTAAGTTTGGCTCGGCTCGCCACAAAAAGTCTTTCAATGAGGCTCGTTTCAGTTCGATATTCTTTTAAATATTGTGCTCTCAGATTTTTTTACATAGCTGTTCCTATTATTTAATAAACATTTCTTAAATAATATTACAAGGCATATTGAATGAAAACATAAAAAAATCTGACAATTAAATTAACAAGCAGTACTATAAATTTTCTTTGCTCAAAAAAGGCTCGTTGTATATTCAATACTCTACTCAAGCTCGGCTCGTTAACAAGTCTGAACGGTTAAAATTGATTTAATAAATAGATACGAGAGCAAATTATCAGCAGATCACTTTAAAAAGTTATTGTTGGCAGTTGGCATTAATTGTATTGCAACGACACAATGGTTCTGTTCTGGGCAATTCGCTGCAAGTTTCAGTAAACAATAGTTTAATTACTAAAATTCATATGAAGGAAACTATTTCAAATTAACAGGAAAATATTTTCAAAAATGCTAAAAGTATAGATATGATTTAGAGTTTCAAAGGTAATGAATGCATGAAACATTACTATAAAATTCAAAGATTGAAAAATCTGTTTGAAACAACAAACCTAAAAGTAGATCAAGTTCAGGATACGACTCTGTCTTTACGGCACTTTCCTCAATAACAAACGGCTTCTCCTCATTATCAGCATCTATTCGAATTTTTAGCTCATTATAGGAGCTAGAATCTAAAAATTTTTACATTAAATTACTGCAATTAAAAGATTATTCCAATTAGAAACAGTTCAATTTGCAATGAAAGCACATGAAAATATATATAATGAGACATTGCGTCACAGCTTTACCCGATGACAAAACTGAATTCAAGAAAAACAACAATCGAAGACAAATACTGCAATATGGTCAATTCCTTTACGTTAAAACTAACTTGTGCAGGCACAATTAATAATATTACTGTGACGAAATGGTCCGTTTTTAAGCGTTCAGAACCAGGGATCCAAAATGATTAATCGTCAACGCGATTAATCGGATGTATTATTCTATCGTGCTGGTCAAGTAGATTAGATTAATCGTAAACAGCGTGCTCGATTAATCTAGATTATTCCAATTAATTTGATGTTTATGCATTCAGTTACGTGTTGTCAGAGAAGATGATTAGGCATCTAACATACTTAGGAAGCGGCGGATGTCGCTTCTAATTAGGTTGAGAGACTGTTCAGCAAAGCTGGTTATGCTCTAACTTATTACAGAAATCGCTTATTACCCCTCAACTTAGAGATCCAAATATTTCTTTACGCTAACATGTGGATAAAATGACTTCAGGAAATATTCTCAAATAATAATAATAGTTGGTATTTTCTATTTTGAATGTCTTTCAATTGATATATTGTATTTTGAATATTTTTAATCAGAAGTAGATTAATCGCGATTATTAATCGCCTGGCAGCAGTGATTACGATTAATCTATCGCCAAAATATTTTTTCATAAGATTAATCGCGATTAAAATCTAACAATCCCTGTTCGGAAAACTTGGTATATTTGTTAAATAGAGTAATCTGTAAATTCAAAGTAAGCAAACACAGCGCCAATATAATACTATAATATTTGCGGAATTAAAACTAAACATGAATTCAATAGTGGAAATTTCTCTTTTTATAATAACCATATATGTAATAAACAACTCGACCATAAAATTGAAAATTCAATTTATTGAAAAACACCTGAATTAGAGGTTTGTGTGGACAGGACAGTTTTCCTGTGAAGCAAATCCAATGCTGCCTTGTTTTTATCAGCACGCTTTACTTTAGTTGTGTTCGGTTCGATTTTGATAGAATCCTCGGATGTAGAAGCCTATTGAAATTTGGAGGTTATTAGAATGAGTTGTTGTAAATACCTTATCGTTTGCATAATAATGTTGCCATTTGCGGCGAGTTGTTATTCCCCATGTCACATCGTCTTCCTCCCTACCAGTCGAGGAAGAACTCTCTAGAAAATATCAACCTTAACCGTTAGAATAAATTTACTCAATCACAAGAAATTCGAGTTCTATATCAAACAGATGAAAAAATTTAATAAAATCAAATAAGAAGCTACTCGTGTACTGCCTATAAACCTACCAAATTTTTTTGAAACCTTAAATGAATTTGGAGCACTATTCAATATACATAATTGATAAATTGTGAATTATTTAAATACATATCTGGTAACAATTAACGTTATAACTTTGACTATTAATTAGGCAGTAGTAAAATATAAATACATCCTTAAAAAGCAGCATGCTAGTATTTGGTTGAAATGCAATATTTTTAAGAAATATTTATGAAAAAAACAAAATCTTAGAATGAATATGAAACTTTTCTATCAGTGCTTCATTAATAATGATAAGTAAATGTACGAACATAGTACTTCATAAGTTTTGTAAAAAATTAAGTGTTAAAACAGATCTATGAAATAATAATAATAATAATAATAAAAATAATAATAATAATATGCGGTAAATAAATTTACAATAAACTACACTAAATATAAATTATCCTATTACAAACACTTAGAATAAATTTAAGGTCACCGTGCTTAGTTGTAGATTTAATAATTTACCCTTTGTTGTTTCTTTTATATATATTGCCCCTGCTATTTTCGGATGTTTAGTTCTTAGTAAAATTTTAAATTAATCTTCCTTAGTTTAATGGTGATGAGTAAAAATTTCTGAATTCAGATGATCTCTTAAATTCTCATTAGATCTTATTCCCAGATGTCGCTTAGTTTCACCGATATATGATTTGTGGCAATCATCACATGTATATTTGTAGACTATGGATGAAACCAAGTTTTTTAGGATATTGTCTTTGTTATTAAAAATATCTTTTGTTTTAAAAGTTGTAAAAATCGGCGCTTTGTACCGTACTATTTGGAACTGAAATTACAAAACGCCGGATTCACCCGTTTTCTAAGGGTTACAACGCGCCGGGTAAGTTACAAGTATTCAAACAACTTGTTTAAGGAATTTTCTCAACTATATGAGAATTACACATTAAAAAACATTTATTGAATAAAAAAGAAAATTTTTTTTACAACTTTCAAAATTCAATTTTTAGGCCATTTTCACGTATATTGTCGTTCTGTAATCTGTCATTTATATTGGCGATTTGTAATATTTTTTTATAGGAATACATTAAGTATTGAAAAATAATTCATCTATCAAAATGTATTTTTTCATGTTTATGTAAAATAGCCTTAAATATGTTATTCATTACATATAACGTCTCTTAGAACATTTGTTTTTCTTGATCTTTCATATGTGTTTTTGTCATTAAATAGTTTTTGTTAATTTTATATTCCTTTAAATTACCTAAAGCATTTTATAATTTATTGTTTTTAATGGATTTTGACAATGTTCTTCGTTGATTGCTATCCTTTCTTTTATAAAGCACAGCTAAATCTTCCAAGTTGCTCCATGAGAAACTAAAACTTTTTATATTCAATATGTATGTAAACGATTTCAGCAATCATACCACATGTAATGTCATACAATATGCTGATGATACTATGCTGTTTAGTTTCACATAAGTCTGCTGAAATTGCTATTAAAGTTCTCGAAGAAAATTGCACAACATTTCTCTACAATTAAGAATAAACCCATCAAAAACTCAATTTTGTTTAATTAGATCTAAATCTACCAATAATTTCACATGTGTTTCTCAACTTAACTTGAAATTTGGTGAAACATACATAGAAGTTAATTCATTTAAATATTTAGGCATAATTTTTTATTCTCAACTTAATTTTACAAAACAAATAACTAATGTTATTAAGAAAATGGCTTCCAACAACAAAAATTATAATTAATTCACAGATTAACACTAAGTCACTTTAAACGTACTGTGTACCGACATAAATCAACAAAGTTCGAATAGATTCAATGTGCAAATAAAATGGGCCATAAAAATTGCAGTTAATCATTTATATAACAGAAATACAAAAATCAAGAAATTAACAAAAACTTTTCTAAATCGTTCTATAAAAACGTATTAACTACCTTCTTTAAGATATTTAATAATATTGTTCCATACCACAAATCCAATTTTCTGTACTCCAGACTATTGCTTAGACATAATCATAGAACCCTAAAAATTATGCCCCTTACATATAACAAGAAAACAATAAAAAATTCATTTCATTTCTCAGCACATCAATAAATATATGGAA
>CABFPE010000108.1:375306-391355 GCA_900660155.1 Hofstenia miamia
TATATATATATATATATAACGATTCGGATTGCAATAGATAGGTTATCCAATTTTCAACTGCTATAGTAACAATCTTGCGTTGTTTACTAAGATTTTATCGTTTTATGCTATTGACGATGAAGGTATCATTAGCGATATCATTTTTGAATAAAGATTAATTATAAATATTTCATGCAACAAAATTATGCACCATGAACACAAAGTATCCGTTGAAAATATGCTTCAATCCTTAAAAGCATAGAAAACAGTAGTAAAAAGCGCAATTGCAACATTGAAATGATTATATATGAAAATGATTAAACACAGATTAATGGTAACAATGTACAATATTTCAACGTAACACACATTAAGCTCAATTATCACATAAATTATCAACTCTAATTTGCCACACCTTATCTAATAGCCACTAAATTTAGTTACGCAAGGCTTTGCATATAAAACAATAGTATAAACAAACTTTCTTAGTGTTCAATAGGCAAAAGTATAAACCTGATGTGGCACTAGTGTCATCATTTACACTAGGCATTGGCATTTGTTCATCGCTATCACCACCTCCTACGGAATCGCTGTCTGTTCGTTCTTGAGAATCGTCACTACCGCGTTTCTTGTGCTTCTCAAAATAAGACTCCAACTAAATAAACCCGTGAAAAAAATTTACAAAGATCTATAATGATACTAAATATTCAAATGTGTAACTTCCTTACCAAACTACGATCAATGATATGTAAATAGTACGAAACTGACTTTTGAGTCCAAGAAACTGAACCTTTCAACGGCGTCAATTCAGAGACCTTCATAATTGTGGCAATATCTAAATGCAAATACGTGAAAATCGATTATTCGTAAATAATTTAATAGACATTTCTGAGAAATATTATACAACAATCATTGTTAATTAAAATGCATTCGAATTTTTCTTTAATAGTATTCGCTTACAGCAAGTACCCTGGAGATCTAAGAGGTGAAAATTAGCAAGAAACGAACGATTAGGAGGCATTAAGTAAAAGTTAATCAGACGAAAGCCGCTTTAGACGAAATTCTTACAAAACAGTAACTTAAGTCAATTGTTTAATGCTGGAATTAGAGTGCGTTTATTTAACAAGTAAAATTAAGAAATTTATAACAAAGCACAGTATGTGTGAATGCTACGTAAGAACTAATTGACATTTTTCACCAAAACGGAGTGGTTGTTTTTTCAAAATTTGGTTGATCTTCACTATCGAGGATGCAATCAATTTTGATGATTAGCGATATTTGACACCATAAACTCACAAAATGAAATCTATTAACATGTAAAAATGGCAAACATTACGTTTCTTTGTTATTTTTCTGGCTTTTTTAATCGATTTCATTTCGTGAATTATGATGTCGAACATCGCTGATGAAACAGTGTATAATTTCAATACATTAATGCTAAAAATAGCAGAGTTTTGGAGTAAAATTTATTTGAAAATTGTCTTATCATGTATGTACTTGTTGTGCTTGGTGTCAATTTCAGTTTGAAAGTAAAGATTTGTTTTTGATTTTTAATTTTACGCAGATCCGCTTTTAGCAGAAATGTAATTACACAAGTAATTTCAAGTTTTTTCAACAAATATATAAGTACATGCAATTCATATAATTATGAGAGAAACTTTGTTTGCATTATTTTTCAATCTTGTTTGTAGATTGTATTTTGCCAGGGCTAACCCGCAGTCTAAGACTGTTCTTGATGTCCATACCTGCCTTTAGTAACTCTGAAAATTAGAATGTTTTATTTTGAAAAGACGTTTTTTTGTAATGTCGTTTTAGTGCTGTTATTATGTCGTTCAGCGACGTCGTTACGACGGTTCTATGTTTACTGGGAAAACATCAAACATTTGCTTTAATAAGATTTTAAAATAACAACAATTGTTCATAACATTTTAACTCATTTCGAATTTATGGATTAATGCTAAAACAAAAAATGAGCGTGGAAGAAAATATTTTAAATTTATAGTAGGTGTATGAAAGTAAATTTAAATCATAAATTATGTATTTCTCTTTAAGTAAGAAATACGAACCAGTTAAATTACGATGACTAATTCTAAAATTCAGTGGAGNGGCTAACCCGCAGTCTAAGACTGTTCTTGATGTCCATACCTCCCTTTAGTAACTCTGAAAATTAGAATTTGCCACACGGCGTTGGAATTACATGATTTTCTATTGATGAAAATG
The DNA here is from genome assembly GCA_900660155.1 of Hofstenia miamia. Lineage (NCBI taxonomy): Eukaryota > Metazoa > Xenacoelomorpha > Acoela > Hofsteniidae > Hofstenia > Hofstenia miamia. The sequence continues at coordinate 377,503 of CABFPE010000108.1, forward strand.
AATAAAGTTATTTAACCTGTTAGTGGGTATTGACGTCATATGATGTCGATGCGCAACTGTACTATAGCGGCGCCGGCATCATATGATGACTTACGGTTTATTAGTCCGATCAGCGCTGTTATTGACATCATAAGATGTCTACAAAGAATGCATGAATTGTAGTATTTAAGCACGTGTACCTAGTTTCGAATAAAGCAAGATTATGATAAAGCGGTGACACTGTGCATGACAACGCTCAAGTGAGTGGCGACCGTTACCACGGAACCGAACGGTCGTAAATTTTTATACTGTTGCATTTCCTTCTGAATATATTTTAACACAGTAAACTTTAGATTGGACTCAACAGGATATTAAACATCGAATCATCATTTGTGTTACTTTGCTTCATACTTGAGCAAAATAATGGCTCAAGATAACTCCTCCAATAGCACAAAATTACAGTGCTACTTGACTTCCTTTTCGAAAAAATAATGAAAAATTATAACAGCAAAACAGCGATGAAGGTGTCTGTGAAAGATGAAATGCTGGACTTAGCATCTAAATGCAAAAATACAATTATAGAAGAACCTCTAACAGAGCAAAGAAAAGAAGTAAAAATGTACCAATGAAAAAAACCAGTTATGCTAATGTTGCAAAATCACAAACAAGCAAGTAGAAACTGTATCAATTAAATTATAATAAACCTGATTCTACTATCCTTAAAGAACTTGAAAATAATATAATCAAAGCTCTTCCTGAACATTCAGTACCTCTTCATAGTATTAAAGGTTCTAACTCAGGTAAGGCTTTAATAAGATTCCTTGCTGGAAATGAAATGCTACCAGTAACAAATTCTTTGAAAAATATCGGATATAATCCTACTCATGAGAAAAAACAGCTTCCAACTATGTCTATTTCATACATCCCCTACGTTTACAGAAAGCTAGAGAACAACAGCTTTAAATCTGATTTTGCTCGTCAAAATCCCTTACTTTTAAATGAAAAGTCTACATTCTCTCTCCTTTATTCATATAAAGCTGGTGACTATTTAGGCGTTGTTATAGTTGGACCAAATGAACAAGAATTAGTAAGTAAAGATATAATCAAACCGCCAATGTACACGTTGCTTATTGTTTGGCCACTTAAAATCACAATGCAAAGACAATAAAACAAGTTGTATTAAATGCGAAGAAAAACCTGTAACAATGAATCAATGAATTTTCGAAACTGTGAAATCTGTTCAGATGACAACATTCGTTTATCTAGTAACAATCATCATGCATTTTCTGATAAATGTCCTATTATGAAAAATCAATGTCGCAAACTATGCGCAAAAATTCATTGGGGAAATTCACCACCCCAATTATGACTACAAAGGGAATATACATTGCCTACATTTCTGTAAATCAATGCAAAATCTCTTAAAAAATACCATTATTTCCCCAAAATGAAGACAATCAATGATTCACTTGTGAGACACATTTAAAATCAACGGATGCATATTCTTTTTTCTCTATATCAGAGTTCAATATCTATAGGCGTGATCGCAATAAAAAGAAAAACTGGATAGAAGATCATAAATGCGGTGGTGTTGCAATATATTCAAGAAAATATCTCGAAACAAGTATTTTATAAATTGCAGAAAATGTTGAATCACTATACATCTATTGCAGTTGAAGAATTCGAAAAACGCCTTTAGAGAAATTATAACAAATCAATTCCTTTAATAATAGTTTCTATTTCTTATAGAGATCCTTATTATGTAACACTTTACATTAAGCACTTACTTAATAAACGTCGTAAAGTATTACTTATAGAGGAAATCTCTATAAAGCAAAAATATTAGTATAAAAAATTAAATGAACACCTTGCTAAGAGATCATGAAGATCACCAGAAATTACAAGGAATATACCATTCTTTGACATAATTGACAAAAAACGGCCAGAAATTCCAGGAAACGTTGTTTCACATCTACTACGTACATGCAAAAGAACATCTTGCGGATTTTCAAAAATCATTGGGTTGCACTTGCTCCAATTCATCATGCGTGTTGGAATCTGTCAATTAAAACTGGTGAATTCCCAAATAGCTATAAAAAGTCAGATGTAATACCACTACGAAAATGCAATGTTGCAATTAAACTAGATGATATTCGTGGCATCAATATTACTCCAATTGCTGCACGACTATTTGAGAAAGCTGTTCATAAGCTTTTCATTACTCCATATATTAAAGAAATTGGAGATCAATTCCAATTTGCATACAAGAGTAAAATGTATGCTGCAGATTATGTTCTAGTACTACAGAATCTTGATCAAAATGATATTAATGGCTTTCACTGCCGCTTCATTGATTTTAGCAAAGCATTTGATAAACTTTATCAAAATGCAGCTGCAATATACTATCCAACATTTATAGATTCATCATATATCTGAAAATGACTATGACTTCTACACGGAGAGATACCAGATTAATATGGAAATACAATACTCTTCCATATCAAGAGACAAATTTAGGTTCACCGCAAGGTACTGTTGGAGGCCTCACATCTACAATATTTCCACCCACTCATTATGAAATATTGACCAATCATCAATTTTATTAAAATATTCAGATGATACCACTGTTGGGTGCCCTTGTAGGTCAAGACCAAATTTTAAAGATTACATTTAAAAATGAATTAAAAAATGTCAATTAATGGTCTGCAAAGTTTAATCTATCAAAAAAACAAGACATCTCTTACGATTTTCTCTCAGTAAAAGCAATCGCTATTGTAACTATGCTTCTAATTATCGAGAAAAAAAGGATCACAAAATTCTTGGAATATATTTTCAATCAAATATGAGATTTAGCATTCACGGAACATATTTATTAAAACAACTAAGAAAATTAAAATTCATTTTCAGAGACCAAATTACAAATAATGTTGACATGAAACAAAGAAACCCATGTATTTGAAGCAGTAGCAGCATCGCTACTGTTATCCTCTTCATAAAGTTATTATGCAACATCAAACGCCGCAAACAACAACTAGATGTACAAAAAATACTTGGCTCCTATTGTCAAAACGGAAGCATTTAGAAAAAGCTTCAGTTGTCGTATATTAACGAATTATTGACTAATGATTATATTTATTTATTTCTCTTCTTTTTGAGCACAACTTATCTTTAGTTTGTGCTTATTAAATGTTTATTGTTTGTTTGTTAAATAAAATTAAACATGACTCTAAAAAAGTCAATTTGATATAAATTTTTTAATTACGAAAAAATACACATTCATCGACTTCTGTTTTGAGTTTTCAATTATACTAGTCCTATTGAAAAACTTCATTTGTTAGAAGAAACAACTAAGGTTTAACAGCCAGGATTCTATTACACTATTAGTATTAACAGTTACATTCGTTTAAAAAAATTATTGAAAAAAATTCCAAAATTACTTTATATGAATAGATGGCTTAAAGATATTGATTTAAACAATCCTGCGTTATATAAACTAATAATAATCCTAAAAACTATGAATAACAAGCGTGATATATCACTAAGTGCGATAATTCCTCTTTCAATTGATTTGGTTTATAAATTAACAGAAGCAATGGCAGTCTTAAAACATCAAACATTTGCTTTAATAAGATTTTAAAATAACAACAATTGTTCATAACATTTTAACTCATTTCGAATTTATGGATTAATGCTAAAACAAAAAATGAGCGTGGAAGAAAATATTTTAAATTTATAGTAGGTGTATGAAAGTAAATTTAAATCTTAAATTATGTATTTCTCTTTAAGTAAGAAATACGAACCAGTTAAATTACGATGACTAATTCTAAAATTCAGTGGAGCGAACGGTTTGGAGGAAACAACTTTCGAACCTTCCCTAAGATGCTGAAACCTCATTTTCAATTGATGGTCAACGGTAGGGCCAAACGCAAAGTTATTAACAAAAACAAACGTAGAGTTCTTTATCGTTGTATTGTGATCATCAGATAAGAAATCACCCTTGATTAACTAAACAATTTCCTCTTAGATAAGCATTAACTAATACAGAAATTCCACGTTTAGCAAAGAGAATGGACAGATAAAAAGAGCAACATTATATGACAAACAAATTTTTTTAAATTCCTTTTACACTTTGGAACTATTAATACTACAAACAAAACTAGAACATGGATTTTTTATAATCAAAAAAAAACAGAACATTGATTTTTTGTAATCTAAAGAAAACGTGTTGTAGACAAAATATTTAATCGAAAACAATATTTTTTTAAAAAATTTTTGTGGACAGAATTAATTTATATCTCAAATAATATATTTAAAAGTAAACTTGATTAACTGTTTGCATTAAATATTACTAACTTTGGTAAATTTTGCAAAAATTTGCGTGGCACATAAATTAAGTATCGATGTACAAGCAAAGCTCAGAGAGAAACATGTTCTAAATAGACATTGAAATGACATGTTTTTTGAAAAAATTTTAATAGTGCGAAGCGACTACAGCTGTCTGTTATGGAATTGATGAGATTGAAATCGGAATAATTCCTATAAAATCTACAATTGCATATTACCTCGATATCGGAATACGTCTTTCCATACCATGTCATCCAAAACCTAAACTCCCGTTCCATTGTAGTTGCATAAATATTAGGTGTTTCGCTCTTTTCAATACCAATACATTTTGCGCATTTAGATAAGGCAGCTACTTGAAGAACAACTTGTCCAACACCTAAAATGTAATTAAGGCAATATTTACATAAATGTACATACCACTGCCTAAATCAATAAAGATATCGTTTTCAAGAAGTGGAACTTCATCTAGCATTTTGCAAATTAATTCAAACGAAGTTTCACCATAGACCTAAAAATTAGTTATTTTTTTTCAATACTGATTATGTTAATCAAAGCATAAGTTTTGCGAACAAAAATCTCCAAAAAATCTATAGTGCGAAATTATTGTTCACTGAAATTTGAAATGACGCCAAAATATAAACTATTACCTGAGGAGAAAACGGCTCGTACTCATTCAATTTATCTGCATTTTCAACAGAAACTGCATAAATATATTGCATAATGTTACTAAGAAGTTTGCGAGAAGGTCTCCCGCGCAGATTGGTTTTTAGAGATGTTCCTGCATGCTAAATTAACAATTAAAAGAGCTAGTGAAAAAAAACTTACTAGACTTCGAATACCATCAATTGCACGATTGTATCGTTCACATACACTTTTCATACTTTCAAAACTATTATATGATTATGAAGATATGTAACACAAAATATGAATTAAATACCTATCACCATTATAGTCCTTTAGAATGCAGTTTTCTACCGCTAAACGCAATTCAGGAAAATCGTCGCACACATTTCTAAACAATGTAAAGCGCCATAATATAAAAAATGTTAATCCTATATAACCAACAATTATCAATATAACAATAAAGGAAAACTCACTTAATGATATCGGCGATTTCGTTAGCACCATTCCGGGTGTCCTAAAAATCAAAATTATTACAAACAATTTACTCGTGCAGTGAAATTCACACGTGAAAAATGTAATTTATGTCACAACCTATTCTATCAATAAGATTCTAATGCCATGCTTTGATTTATTGGATAGAATGCATTTAACACAAGTTTATACGTGAAAGTAGAATAAATCAGTAAACAACAAAACTTTCATGATCTCTTATAATTGACTCGGAATTTAAAAAAAACCAGAGACACTGCGATTATTTTGGATTTGAAGTTGTACATTATAAATTAATCAACCAATAATGATAATTGTATAAATAAATCAAAAAAAGATTTTGTTTATCTGAGGGTCATTATGTGCGTTGAGGCAACACGATCAATAGACAATAAAACGGAGGCTTAATAGCCTAGTGGTTATTGAGGCTGTTTTCAAGACAAATTATTTCATTTAAAAAACGGTATAAATCAGTAAGACTAGGACCAAAATCATAATTAGAATGCATTTAACTGGTAAGTCGATCGTCATTGAGACATTTTCCATAAGAGAAAGCCCAGGTAATGAGAATGAGGCTATGCAACATGAACACTGACGTTTTCGAAATTAAAAATGAATCACTGAAATTTTGTAGAAATTAGTCTAGTAACAAGTCAGTCATTGGCTCTTCATCCAAATGGCAGCACAATCACTGCGAAAATTTTGTAATATATAATTGGTTACATTTTGAATTAATACAGATGATGATGATGCATTCTTAAAAGGGGGAAGTGTCCTATTTTGACAAAGCCAATTTCACTCACTACCACTTGCAAAATTTATTCTCACGAATTAAGAAATATTATGTTTTATATTAATAATTAAGCTTTCCATAAGGAACTCCAAACAACTCCAATCTTTCTGGAAGAAAGACTCCCGGATCTTGTTTATTTATGCACTCATGACCACTTGTGGGTCATCCGTTGAATGTATGTTATCTTAAGAATATCGATGTTTTAGATTCCATCAGAAAACGAAGTAGAAGATGGCCCTTTCAGACAGTTCTCTTCATCTTCATATTTTAAAAAGAACGGACATTCAATACATACCTTAGAAATTCAAAAATATACAATTCATATACACTGTATTAATAATCAAGGAAATCAAATGTATATGCTTAAAATTTGGTAAATAAAATTAGTTGTCATAGCAAGAATATATATATATATATATATATATATATAAACAATTCTATATTGAGTAAGACTATAATATGCTAATGTAACATGTTTAAGAAGGGATGTCTTAATGCTTCAAATTTCATCAAAGGACACTTCAAACATTAGAAATGTCATCCTTCGTACTGAGTAACGTACAGCAGATTTGTCTTACACTAATTGATTTAGGAGAAAAAGGCTTTTGTACTGGACATAAAACCAGCAATAGTTATTTGCAATAGTTGTTTGCAGCTAGGTATAGTTATTTTATAAAAATGAAATAAATTTTAGCTTAAAAATCAATTGAAATGTCTAGGCGAATCACGGTGCGAATTAATGATGTGAATGAATTTTGAACCCTATTGGTGCTAGTGGCAATGATTATTTTGAGTCCTTATTTTTATACTGAGGTAATTCATTTTCTGTTAAAAAGTAAGTTTTTCATATATTTAGACCAAAAGTGCAAGCCTAGCCGCATGCTTGCCAATTGCTTAAATTTGCTTCGTTTTCTAGCCTAACATTGCTTATTAGCAAACAAACTTGATTTCGTTTGACAATTTTATTGTAAACATAAAAGAATAGTTTAAGCGGCTTGGGAAGATATGAATTATGAGAGGATACATTTACTGATCATATTCCAATATAAACATATCTAAAGAAACTATTATCCTTACACACGTATATCTTCTAAGTTAAAACTGTTATATTGATTGTTTCTTCTATAAGCCCATCAAAAATTAGATATATAAAAGACAAATGCTTATTTTTAATGTTATTCAGACAACAGATCAATTTAAAAGATATATATCCATAAAAGTTTTTACTAATAATATAATAGCTAAACGAAATAAAGTGATTAAATTATACGGAATAGTTTTAAAATGTTCTAAATAATTTTACTATCTAATTAATTATTTTGTTAACATTTATTAATTTATTAACAACCCTGTATAGTCGTTTTATATATAATTAAAAAATTGGATTTAGAGAACCACAACTTTAACATTGGGCAAAAGTAATTGTAAAAACTAAAAAACAAAAGATGAACAGTTTATTCACCACTCGTGTATTTATTGATCTGAGAAAAGTATTGATACAATTAAACAAACTACTAATGCTGACGCAGAGACAGATAATAAAGCATGTAGTACAAAAACGAATATGCCATAAAATTCAAATATCCTAAAGAAATAAATCATTAATTATTGCACTAGAGCTAAATACAAAAAAATTACTCCATTAATTATTGCACTAGAGCTAAATACAAAAAAATTACTCCAGAAATTCATTATTAAACAACACACTTGAGGTAAGTGCAAATAAATTACAAAACGTCTAGTTCAAATTATTTTATAAATATAAGAAATGAATGTAATAAATCACTAAATAAAACAAGAACTACTGCCATAATAATAATTGACACTTAATCAATAGTTCAATATAAGTGTTGCTAGTTTTCAAACATAAAATCTGGAGATTGTTGTTGTACTTTGTTTTATATATTTTAGTTGTAATCGTTTATGTTCTCTACATGTGGTTAAGTACAATTTGCCCTGGTCGCCTATTTTCTCGGAATTACGCATTTTTTCAGTAAGTGAGTCAAATAACTAAATAGCTTAACTGTCAGCAATTTTAGTTTACGGTCCAAGAAAGGTTGAGAATCACGGGTGTAGATATATTACTATTTTCAAAATGAATCTACAAATGTGGATGTAAAGAATGTATAATAACAAATTAGCCACTTTAGTTAGAATTTAAACTAATTATAATGGCACATCTAAAACATTCAACCAAAATTTAATTCACAAATAAATTTTTCGAGACTAAACTAGAGCATATCAAATTTTGCTTAATACATGGGCATAGAAAACATTTTGTGACCACATTGTAACAACCCAATTACTATATTGAAACCAAGCTTATGTAGTTATACAATTACAGCTTTTAGTCAATTGTCAATTAGTTGCAAAATTCCAATTCCAATTCTTACATTTCAGAAATCACTGTATTACAATTCTTATTTCAACCCTGCAATATTCACTAAATTTAATTCACTTGAGCCCTAATTGAATTTTAAATTACCAATTAAGCCGATTAGATGTTCCGATTCCATAATTATTAATTACAAAGTCTGCAATTGCCTGCCTAATCTAAAGTTAATTTCGAACGTCAAAAATATATTTGATATTAAATTTGGTTTTCATGCTGACGAATCGAATATTTACCTTACAGAAATTTCAAACTTGATAATTTGCCTGTTAATTATACAGTTTAATTAGATTTAGTTAGTTTGTAAATGAGGTGCATACCGAAAAGCACATCGACGGATGACTGTTCCACGTGCTACAAAGAAGTACGATCGAGTGACTCGGCAATTATGTGCGATTCCTGTTCTGGCTGGTTTCATGGACAATGCGTGGCGTTATCAAAATCTGATGACACTCTCGGGCGGATCAAGGGCTGTCACTGGTTTTGCGAGGGATGTGACGCCAATAACGAAATCCAATCTACTCTAGCGTCAGAAACAGATAAGTTATCTAAAGTCGCCTCTAAACTTGAAACACTAGTGAAAGAGATGCCGAAAATTCAATCCAATAACGAACCAACTAAATCAAGCACCAAATCGGATGCTCGTAAACACCCTGATATAGATCGAACTGATGAATTTCGCAATCAAATCCGTATAAAAGGTTTACCAGAAAGTACCGAAGAATATCAAATCAACCGGCAATTTAAGGATAAAGAAGCTGTTGAGAATACTCTAAGTAGAATGTCGTGTGATTTTCCCATCAAAGAATATTATCGAGCCGGTCGAAAGAAGACGGCAGAGATCGTAATTTGATTGCCACATTCACGTCAGTCTGGAATGCCAGACTCGCTGTACTAAATGCTATAAAGATGAAACTCTATGAAAGTGATAAAATTCTTATCACACCCGGCTTATCAGTTGATGATCTCTCCAAAGAAAAACAAGTTTTGAAACAACGGTATGATCTCATCAAGAGCGGAGTCGATAAAAAAGAACTGAAGATCAAAAATTTTAAGCTATTCCAAAATGGCCTCCTAGTCTCTTTAGATTGACACTCAATTGCCAACTCAAAAGACCATATTAACAAACTCGAAATCATAAAACTTTCCCATAAAATATTGACGGCGAATGTGCGTTCACTAAAGAATGAAAACGGCTGTGTTCTCTTATCGGCAGATCTTTATAACTTCAACATCGATGTTTATCTTGTCGTAGAAACTTGGCTGAAGAGTGATTTTGATACCGCAGTTGTTCATATTCCTAATTATCAGTTCATTCGATACGATAGAAATTCTCAAAATTCTGGTAAGTCTTCTGGTGGTGGAGTTGGAGCCTATATTCGGAATGGTTTGCGCGTTAAACAACTCTTTCCTCATCGAAACCAGTTCTTCGAAATTCTTTGGTTTATTTTCAACGAAAAACAGATTTATTGTGTCGTTTATTACCCTCCTAATTATGGATGTGGGCAGGAGTATGCGGATTACCTAATTTCCAGCTTTGACTCTCTTTCAATAGAATTCCCGAATTCCAGCTATATCATGGCTGGAGATTTCAACGATATGAATGTCGATTTGCTAACGAGTCAGTTGCCTCTGACAAGCCTTTATGAAGGGCCAACACACAGCTCTTCACAACTGGATTTTATTTTCAGTACAATTCCAGAGTTTATTTCCTCAACTTACACGTCTCCTCTCACCATTCCTTCTGACCACTTAGGCTTGATAACGACGCCTTGTGCAACTAGAAAGAAAAAACGCAAGGTTTTGGTTCGTGATAATAGTAAATCCAATATACATTTTCTCAATTATGTACTGGACACGACTGACAAAGATCCCTTCTATATCACGCCTTACGTGACGTTTTGCTAAGCAAGAAACACGAAGCGCATCGTAGGAAACGGTTCTTGGAAGTGAAAAAGCTCTCGAATGATATAAAACAAGCTATTACTTCCAAAATTTTACAGAAGCGCGGGTCAAGAGAATGTTGGCATACTGTTAATTCAATATCAGGCAAAAAACGTTCAATGATGAACTTGTTTTTCACACTGATGACATGAATCAGTATTTCGCCAGAGTTACTACTATTGATGAATCAAAATATGTCGAACCAGAGCGTCTTGATGTGTCTAATTCCGTCGGTCCTGAGTTTACTCTACAAGAAATTTACCGCTCTCATCCGAATTATTCACAAATGTAAAGAATTCAAGCTTCAGGGATACGATTACTGCAGAATTTTTGTTTTGGATCTCACTAAGGCATTTAATAGAGCACCGCGCCATCTACTGATAGCTGCCTCGGAAAACTGCCTGTGCCTAGTCAAGTAATCAATGTTGTATCGGATTTCTTGAATGACAGACAACAGTATGTTGATCATGCTGGCAAGCAATCTGGCCTTCTATCATCTAATTGTGGCGTGCCTCAGGGTTCAATTTTTGGTCCCATACTGTTTAATCTGTTGTATGATAAACTTCAATCACCGTTTCCTAACAGCTATCTGTGTAAATTTGCCGATGATGTAACCTGTATCATAGCAGGGAGATATGCAGAAACTGATAACGCGGAAACAGTTATTAATTTCGTAACGAAATGGTGTTCTGACCAAAATTTTAAGATCAAGAGCACGAAGTCTGTAGAAGTTGCAGCTGATTTTGATGGTATCAACTCAAATCGTCCGGAAGTCCTTGATATTCTTCAGATGGACAGTGCAAATATTTTAGGGATCAGAGTATCGAGGAACATTTCTTTTGGGAATCATGTAACTGAATTGGGATCAAAACTGAACAGGTCGCTTTTCTTGTTAAACAAAATTAAGGGGTTGAAATTTAGCAAATCAGATTTAAATTTACTTTACAAGTCTTTAATTTTAGCCCCAATGAGTTACGGCATTTCAGTGTGGGGGCGGTTCGCCACAGTATGTTCTATCTAGTCTGGAGAAGATACAGAAAAGAGCGAAACGTTTTGGCATTATCGATAGCTATGAAGAAATATCGAATATTATCAAGTGTGATAAACTTTACCAAAAGATTTGCTCCACACCTGATCACCTCATGGAATCTATTATTTCTGCCAGGACTACATATTTTATGATCTCTTTGCGAGCCAGAAACCCCCTTCGGATAGATATTCAGCAGGGTTATTCCGAAATATTTTTCCTGACGGTGCTAAGAGTGTTTTAATATGAGATATCCAAATGTATTTTTTTTGGTATAATATACAATATTTCTATTCTATTCAATGTATTTCCGATATTTTTATGTTTAATTTAATATAATGTGCCGCATTTTCCAATTTCTCCAGTTTTACTGGAATTGAGTGAATTCCAATTCCTCGTAAATTTTAGTACGCGACAATCCTGTAGTTACACCTCTTGGCATTCTATATATAAATTTACTGAAAAGAAATAAATTGTCCCTCAGTTGAAGAAATAAGCTAAATACTTTGGAATGTATAAGCATTACAAAAGCATTGAAAGTAATTATCAACATCGGATATTAACTCAGTTCAATATAAATTATTCCAGAAGTAATCATATAACTAACTGTATGAACTAAAGGCCACTTGAAAACCGCAGGCTTTGCCCCTGAAGGACTATGAAGCTTTAACATTTTTTTGTTGACCATTACTATAACATTAGTTCTACTTAAATCTTTGCAGAAAATTACGTAATACGATTTTAATTTAATAAGAATATCGTCAAACTGTAGTTAAAATAATTAACACATTTCATAATAATTTATGCTAATTTAATAAAATAAGTTAATCAAGCTTTAGAAGAATCCATACTAAGAAGTCCAAATTGATGATAATTTAAAACTATGCTGCAAAATGCTAAACTTCATTGAACATACTTTGTCTATGAAGGAATGAAATATTCTACTAAGCCAATAATTGCACATATATATATAATAGAGTTAAAAACACTTGATAATTTCTTCTTATTTTATATTCTATTGCAAAATCTAGATTATGAATTATTTGGTATATGCCAAATCACCAAACTAAATTTTGAACATTTATCGTATATGGTCAAATAGTCAGATCCGTAATATAATCGAAATTGAAAATCAAAGTATGCTTTTAGGTTTGGCCTAGCTCGATCCTCTGTACCTTGAATTTTTGTTGGTATCTATCGAAAATTCTATTGAATATACAAATAATGTAATTATTAAGAATTCTTAAGATGTAGTAAGATTCGTACTATTGCGGGGTCCTATGTTTTTGTATCAATTTCATTTCCTAAAATGCAATTATTTCTTCATGAGTATTCTATATTCACCTTATTGAGTTAGTGTTCATTAATTCTTTACAGGAATTCTAATTGTACTCTGTAGCCACTTTTATGGAACATTTTGTCATACTCAACAATAATTCGTTTTTAAAAACTATTTAGGTGGTTTTGGATAATTTTTAATGCTAAATCTGAATATCAACACTTTATGCTATAGCTTTTTCAGATCCAGTTTGAAATGGCAGTGTACTGCCGCATAATGAATGAAAGCATAGCTTTATTTAGCTCTATATCTTGTGCATCCTCAATCATTTATTGTGTTCATTTAACGATTAGTCAGTTGGCGAACTTGTAGAATAGCGACACGCGGAGAAAGTAAACACTAATTTAGGGTGAAAACGATAGGAAATACAATAAAATACTCAAAAAGTTTAAAATATAATCGATTTACACCTATAACTTGTCATAATTCAGCATATTTGTAGCACGCGGTAACCCGCGATAGCACGCGGTATATATTTAAAGAATATAGCATATAAAACCACGAAGTCATTTAATAATAATTATCTTTAACTAAAAAATAACAAAATATAATCGTATAATTAAGCAAATCTACAAACTATTGGTTTAAATTAAGTATCGATTTTTAGTAAATTTCTTCATTAATGAGAAGGGCTACAGAAAATTTCAGCGAAACAAATCTCACCGAAAAAACTGCTACAATGAACATTGTCATACATTATAAGCGATTATATATTGAAATGATATGAATTGTCAAAAACTTTAAATTTGGCTATATATGGAGGTGATGGCTTCGATAGGCATTCGTTACGAGCTTTTATCTTATTCAGAATCTAGCAATAACACTAAACAAAAATTTGATTATTTTATTGACTAAATAGTAAAGCAAACCTTAATAAACCTTAGTTTGTAATATAATGAAATGAAAATTGTAGTTAATATTA
>CABFPE010000108.1:416841-429122 GCA_900660155.1 Hofstenia miamia
GTAATATATGAAATAACTTGCAACTGTGGTGCACAATACACTGAAAAGGCGTCAAGAAATTTACAATTAAGAATTAAAGATCACAAAATTCATTCGACCATCTCTGATCATTTAAAGAACTGTGATATGAAATTTACATATAAAATTTTATCCATGCAATTGATAATTTTCAACTAAGCATCATTGATTCAATTTATATAGAATTAAAGGAACCAAGCTTAAACAAAAAAGATGAATATAAATACAAACTAAATTTACCAAAAATATTATAAAAAAATGTAATTTGATGAATATTTTGTAAATTTTATAGTGGGAAACTTTTTGAAAATGGCAGCGGCATGCCGAAACATGTTAAATAAATGATGCGTTTCTTTTTTAAATTAAAGTAAGGCTAATAAATAAAATAACTATTTTATATTTATCAAACTTTTCCTATTTTTCCAGCACACTGTATTGACATAAATTTAAATATTTAGTCTAAATAATTCTGTTCCTTGTTAGTGTACATGTATATTCATAATTAATTTACGATGTATCATATTTGCAGCATTGTATATGAATCGTTTCACTTAAAACTATAAATGTAACTTCAAATATTTGTTTTTTCAGGAGTATCTGTTCTGCTGTTATGAGATATAATTATTGATTTGAGGCTTTCAAAGCTTTTAGACAAAAATGGCCTCATTGAAGCGCAATGAATGCAGTTTTTTACCGAGCAAATGCGGGTTAAAATTGTTGCAGAATATACAGGAAACCAATTTTCTGATGAGAGAAATGATTTAAAATTATCATTATATTCAATACACGAGTTTTACGAGTTTTAATCCATTTAATGGTATTTTTGGGGCTGAAACTTAATAGATGCAAAGCAGTGATCAGTTTAGATAAGATACGATATTCTATATTCAGATAAATATTGACAATTAAAAACTGATAATTTATCTGAATAGCGTCAAAAATATACAAACATACATACAAATACATACAAAATCAAAGTATACTATGCAATAAATCTAACAGGCTAGGGAGAAATTACTAGGAGATTTCAAGTACGGGTTGTTGAGTAATCATTGTTGTAGAATTTGCATCCTAGCCATGATTGTCCTGAGATATACTTTTGCTTAAGATAAATTTTAATTTGTTTCTTAGAAGCTCTTAGTTTTTCAATATTCTTTATCTCTTTCGGTAATGAATTCCATGTTCTGATAGCGGTATGAATAAATGATACTTTCAAGACTTTTTTCTGTACTTAATGCAGGAAAAATGTTTTGATCTGGAGTTTTGTTTATGAATAAAACCAGGCATTGAAATCGTATTATAAGGTGGTAAGTTCTTGATGAGTTTAAAAAATGCCAACATAGTATTCAAAATGNCTGAGATATACTTTTGCTTAAGATAAATTTTAATTTGTTTCTTAAAAGCTCTTAGTTTTTCAATATTCTTTATCTCTTTAGGTAATGAATTCCATGTTCTGATAGCGGTATTAATAAATGATTCTTTCAAGACTTTTTTTCTGTACTTAATGCAGAGAAAATGTTTTGATCTGGAGTTTTGTTTATGAATAAAACCAGGCATTGAAATTGTATTATAAGGTGGTAAGTTCTTGATGAGTTTAAAAAATGTCAACATAGTATTCAAAATGACAAGCTGTCTTGGAAAAAGGATTGATTTGGATAGTTCTGACGGAATTTTTCTTTGAGACATTAAGTGCCCATTTTAATTGCACATCAAGTTTCTTAAAAAAAGCATCTTTTATATCAGTGAATAATATATTTGCATAATTTAGATGACTCATTATAGATGCATGAAAAAATTGAATTATTGCACAAGCTGGTAATTGCATTACTATCATTGACATGTTTCTTATACCAATGGCTAATTTTCGAACTATTGCATTAATGTGAGATTCAAAATTTAGCTTAGAATCAAAAATTACTCCTAGGTACTTGAAATTAGCTACAGTCTGCATGCTAGTATTATTGACATTATGGGTTAAGGCTGAAACCTCGTGAGTATTTTTAGTAGGCTGCAAAATACAAAATTCAGTTTTATCTTCATTTATAAGCAACCTGTGCATCCTGAAATACGTACATAATTTGTTACAATTTAATGCTATCAATTCAATTGCCATGTGCATGGATTTATTATCGCTGAATATGCATGTATCATCGNTATCATTGGCGTATTGAATTAAATTACCATTAGTTGTCAAATGCATATCGTTTATGTATATACTGAAAAGAAGGGGACCAAGAATTGTTCCTTGAAGAACACCATTATTAACAGGTTTAATAATCTGAAAAAACATCGCTAATATTTACTCTCTGATATCTATGCTTCAAATAACAAATTTCTGCTATTATAAGAAAATCCCATATGTGATAATTTTTCTATAAGTATGCTATGATTAATAGAATCAAAAGCTTTAGAAAGGTCTAAGCAAGCAATAGCAACGAATTTATTTGTATCAAGTGAAGATCTCCAATTCTCTGTAGCTTTTAAAAGTGCATCAGAAGTTGAAAAATTTTTTCGAAATCCAAATTGAGTATTTGACAAAAGATTATATTTATTTAGGTGTTCTGTTATTTGATCGTGCAATAATCTCTCGAATATTTTGCTTATTGGAGATGTTATTGAAATTGGCCNCAAGAATTGTTCCTTGAGGAACACCATTATTAACAGGTAGCCAATCTGAAAAAACATCGCTAATCTTTACTCTCTGATATCTATGCTTCAAATAACTAGTTAACAAATTTCTGCTATTATAAGAAAATCCAAAATGTGATAATTTTTCTATAAGTATGCTATGATTAATAGAATCAAAAGCTTTAGAAAGGTCTAAGCAAGCAATAGCAACGAATTTATTTGCATCAAGTGAAGATCTCCAATTCTCTGTAGCTTTTAAAAGTGCATCAGAAGTTGAAAAAATTTTTCGAAATCCAAATTGAGTATTTGACAAAAGATTATATTTATTTAGGTGTTCTGTTATTTGATCGTGCAATAATTTCTCGAATATTTTGCTTATTGGAGATATTATCGAAATTGGCCTATAATTTTGCGCAAGTACAGGATCGTTTTTCTTAAAAATGGAGTAACACGTTAAATATATAAATTAAAGGACTAGCAATCGCATGTGCAGTGACTTTAAGTGCCCATGAAGGAATGTTGGAAGGCCCACTTGATTTGTTGGACTTAGGGTGCATTCACACAGAAAGCTTGCGATATAGCGCTTGTATTTTNGCTTTTAAAAGTGCATCAGAAGTTGAAAAATTTTTTCGAAATCCAAATTGAGTGTTTGACAAAAGATTATATTTATTTAGGTGTTCTGTTATTTGATCGTGCAATAATTTCTCGAATATTTTGCTTATTGGAGATGTTATCGAAATTGGCCTATAATTTTGCGCAAGTACAGGATCATTTTTCTTAAAAATGGGAGTAACATGAGCAGTTTTTAAATAATCCGGAAAGTAATTATTTCGTATGCATTCGTTAAATATATAATTTAAGGGACTAGCAATCGCATGTGCAGTGACTTTAAGTGCCCATGAAGGAATGTTGGAAGGCCCACTTGATTTGTTGGACTTAAGCTTATGAATTGCTTTTAATGTTTCTAAACCTGTTGTAAAACGGAAAGAAAATTCGGATTGAAAANAAAAAATGTTTAAGATGGATTAGTAATATGGCATACAAAAATGCTTTAATTTACTATAAACTCCTACCAGTTTCATTATTTCTTCAATTAAAGGATGCCCATCAATTAATAGATATAATCCATGGAAAATATGATTTAATTAATATTTTAGACTATGTTTCATTTGAATTCAAAAACAATCGAAAAACTAAGTCTACTATTTGTTATAAAAGCGAAGAAAAATACTAGTGATCATTGGTACTTTAATAGAATTTGCTACATTGGGAATTATTTAATTCAGAAATACAATTTTGATTTTTTTCGAAATCCAAAAATTAGCAAAAAGAAAATGTACGATATTCTTTATGAATTTTTAGAAAATTCATATGAAAGTAATGGATGTAAACGATTCTTTTTGTTTATGCAGTAACTGCAAAAAATCTAATTTTTGTAAATATTAATAATGCTTTTTATATTTATGTTATTCTATATTATTGTATGCTTATCTACAGTTTAATAAAGCCTAGTAGTAGCAGTAGTAATGCGTTATATGAAAATAAAAATTCCCGGAATTATTGTCTTTCATGTTATTAATTATAATTTTTTAGTTTAGGAGCGTGTAGTGTAGCTACTACATTGCAAACTTACTATATAATTTATTATTGCTATTAGACTGAATCTTGTATCTATTCTTGGTTTTGAGATCGAAAATATAAAAGATTCTTTATTCAGATAAATGGCAAATAGCTGATAATTTATCTGAATAGCGATATTCAATTCCAAAAACACATACAGTTCACATAAATTACAAAATAAATCTTCCAAACTATGGATAAATTTCTATAATACTATTTCAATAACGAGTTGAAGTAACGGTTTTAAAATTTGTATCCTAGCAATGAATTACCAGAATTATATTTTTGCTTAAGGAAGATTTTTAAAGGCTTTTTAATTTTTCAATATTTCGTATTTCTTTAGATAGCTTCATGTAATGTAAAAGTCAGAACAGTTAAACATCACAACGTCAATTTCTCAGCTAATAGACTTCTCATGATGAAAAGAAATCTCTGCTTTCATTGAATGAAATTTGGTGCATTGGATTACTAAAGGCTGTTCGAAAAATTGCTATATTTCCATTTTTTTGGCAGAACTTGGTAATCTACTTCTCATCCAAAATTAGCTCAGGCATTCATATTATATTCATTTTGAAAACAAATTTTGAGTTCACAAAGCAAATATAAATACAGGTTGGTGTCAATAAACCACAGATTTATAGTTTTAAGTATAATTTTCAAAGTGTTCTAGATATTCTTTTATAATTCGATCTACTATATATGTCATTCCACTTTTATATATATATATATATAATTTGTTAATTTGCAGTGGGCAACACTTTGGTGACAGTAGCGTGCTTGTTAAAAAGATTGATTTACGCATAGTAGTTTTGTATCTGCTACCATAGAGAAAAAATGTATTGAGTCACAAAATTATAGAAATAATTAACCTATCCAGCCAGCTTCACTCGAAATGTTTTCAATAATTACAGATAAAATTCGATATAGTTAATCAATAAGTTTGCATAAATAGCTAAAAAATTTCATCCTGAATTGGCAATTACAATTAAACAATGGTAGGCAACATTGTAATTATAAACAGTGGAATTGACATAACCTTTTAATATTGCCTATGTCTATTATATAAGGTTTGAATTGTACTAATTATCATGTGTATGAGAAATCATATAATGTAAAAACTACAAAACATTTTACAATAAAAATCATAAAACGCCATAACATTTGCCAATAACTTGATTCTGAAAGAGCTAAGGACAGTTTGGTAAACAAAACTTAAGAAGTTGAGGAACAGCCCTCTGACAGATCTGTACGAGTTCTTTTTTTGGCTGATGAACTGCCACTTTCTGATGGCGAACCTGTTCTCTTTCGAGAAACGTCATCTGCATCTGATTTTATTTCTTTAGTTAAAGGATGTGGCTTCAATGTAATAATGATCACAGTCATATTGTCACAACCTGAGCCATCTCCAGTAGTGTCTGGTGCCAAACAGTTATGCATTAACTAAAAGTACTGACGTAATAAGTGGAAATTTGATTTGTATTTTAATACAACCAAAAAACAATTAACCTCTTCACAAATTGTAGGCAGGCTTTTTTCATTAATTCGATGTTTAATGAACTCAACAACCGCTTCACTCGACATCATATTCCTAAAAATAGATTTTCATAATAAATAGCCAAATAGACAATAATTATATGGTGTTAAATAAGTTCATTAAGCATAATTTCCAAAGTGAAACTAAAATTGAACCTCCGCCAAAAACTAGTTGGTAAACAGTAAAATTAAAAAATCAATGAAAATATAGTATAAACCGAGGGCTGAAACCTATAGTCGGGTAACCAGGTCTGTGAAAAATCATGTTATAACTAAATATCGTTTTAATCAAGATAAATCTATTTAAAACCCGCTTCTGTAAAATGATGAACCTCAATAAAAATGCATGCATCTACAGAAATAAATATTGCATAAAACTTAAATTATCTGGATCCAGTTAAACACACGTGTGTAAATGCTTGTGTATCATAAGCATTAGTCAATGTGGATAAACACTTGCAGCAACAAGACTAATTTCTACTAATATACAATAAAATATATATACAATAAAATACATGTAGTGTATATATGTAACTACGTACACAAAATTAATGTAGACATGGTGAAACAACCTAAGTTGGTTTAACACAAACTGGCACTGCATGAAAAGTGTTATTTAGAAAACTGCACAATGGAGCAAAAAAATGGTTGCTAATAATAATTCACACTGCAAAATCTGCATGACATTAACTTTGCAAAAACTGATCAACCATCCACTAAATTGGATATAGTATTACTTGCAATGTAATCTACATCCACCCAATTCAATGGGTGAAATTGGGATCATGCTGAATGATGAAGTCTAACTTTTCTAATCGATGTTAAACTACCGAGTAGAAATGTTAGTGAGCGGGTACCAACTTTTGTAATTATGCGTTGCCAAGTAATTACGGTTGCCAACAATTGTAATTTGATAATAGCAACTCATCAACCATAGATCGTTTTAAAACTAGAGTTCGAGAATTTGGCCGGTTTCAGGATTGATCGAAACATTCAAATACCACATCATCCGTTCCAAAAGAATTTCTTACTTTCATACCGAATTCAAAAACCCTTGTTATAGCTGAAAATTAGCTAAGAATGTTTATTTAGTTAGAACCTACTTCTTCCACTTGATATGATCTAAAGATTTATTTATTATATTACACAAAAAAATTATCAAGAATAACAATCTTTGTGTCATAATTTATAACAGACCTACAAATACAATCTCACTTTACAATAATTTTCTTTCCAAAAAACAATTTTTAATAGAGGACATTAAATTTGAATGGTAATAAATGTTAAGATTTATATTCATTAGAAGATTTGAATGAACCAACTTTTGATTTTCCAATATATTGAAAAAATCGGTATTTTCACCATTATTCTGCAATCTACTTCATTATTAGATTGCGAGAAAGTCTAAAGCAAAATGAATTCAATCACAACACTTCAGACTAATCTATTGCCTTTATTCAGATTTCTATAAAAAATAATGAATTACTATTTTTCGTCAAACCCACCCACGCATGGGAAATCGTTAATAATTTAGCATAAGCAATGTATAGAATTTCTATCTCGACGTATGAAGAAATTTACTTTTGTAAATAAATAAGACTTAGATAAAACATGGAGTCGTCCACTCACAACTTAACACATGATAGAATTTATATGCTTATATCGTTAGTGATTATGTAAATGGAATATTTTCAAAACGGTGAAAAATGCAAATTTCAAAAAAAGAATTTTTGTGCCAGATTGGGCCACAAAACATTACTTTTAACAGTGAATATTCTCCTGATTAGTACAATTATTATATTGGTATTTGAAAGTTTCATTTAACATTGTGCTAATAACTCTGGTACAAATGTTGATACATATAAGTTATTAGTGGTAAATTAAGACAGTAATCTTAACACTATGTTAACACTATGTTAATATTGTTGAGTAAATATAATCTTCAACTTCAAATGCTTTTGATTGGTTACTGAACTAATTTATTGTATTAATCCCATAAAATTGTTTAATGACGAAAATTGTAGTAAATTAACTTAAAAATTAAAAGGGAATGCGCTGTAAGCATATGTAGCGAACGATTTTCTGAACGGGTATGCAACTCAAATACTCATATAAAATTATAGAATCGTACTTTTAATTATTTTAAATGAAGTTTTGCTGTGAATATTTTAAATTATATATAATGAGCTAAAAGTATCACATTAAATGACCTCATATTAGTAAAACTGATGTCCTAAAAAAAATGTTTTGGTAATATAATGATAGCAAGTTGTTCATATTAAATGATGAATTCAAATCGCATGCTCTTTTTATGGGTATGTGAAAACATTGCATACAACCAAACATGCACGTGCATATCTTGCATACTTTGTGCCGCCTATGTAGGGAATATCACTACCAAGGTCTTTCTAATGTAATGCCTTGAAAAAAAAGCCATCGAATACAGCTCTCAATTTCGGACATTTGCTTACATGCGGATGCTCTATTCCCTTTACAATTTTTGAGTAAAATAAAGTTCACTTTGGATCTCCAACGAAGTTAACGGCACAGAGTCTATGGTAGAGATGGACACGAATAAAAAACTTAGGTTCAAGCCAGAAACGGTGGAGGAAATTTTAAGTCCGGCTCGGTCAACTGAAACGAATGACAATTCCTTGATAAAAAATTTCTTAGATTGATCGGTTTGTTATTCCAAATCGGGTATGGTGGAAACTCACTGAAATTTAAAAACGTAAAATTAATTTGAGAAGAATAAATGATAGTAATGTAAANAATGACCTCATATTAGTAAAACTGATGTCCTAAAAAAATGTTTTGGTAATATAATGATAGCAAGTTGTTCATATTAAATGATGAATTCAAATCGCATGCTCTTTTTATGGGTATGTGAAAACATTGCATACAACCAAACATGCACGTGCATATCTTGCATACTTTGTGCCGCCTATGTAGGGAATATCACTATCAAAGTCTTTCTAATGTAATGCCTTGAAAAAAAAGCCATCGAATACAGCTCTCAATTTCGGACATTTGCTTACATGCGGATGCTCTATTCCCTTTACAATTTTTGAGTAAAATAAAGTTCACTTTGGATCTCCAACGAAGTTAACGGCACAGAGTCTATGGTAGAGATGGACACGAATAAAAAACTTAGGTTCAAGCCAGAAACGGTGGAGGAAATTTTAAGTCCGGCTCGGTCAACTGAAACGAATGACAATTCCTTGATAAAAAATTTCTTAGATTGATCGGTTTGTTATTCCAAATCGGGTATGGTGGAAACTCACTGAAATTTAAAAACGTAAAATCATTTTGAGAAGAATAAATGATAGTAATGTAAAATTAAGAGATGCAAATAATAGTTTTTCTGAAATTTCGGACGATATTTTACAGTATCTCAAGCCCAACCCCAAAGCAAGCAGGGTTGCCTGAAACATGTCCATTTCTGGTCGGTGAGGCAGGTGGGTTAGACCGCACTAATATCTGCTCAACTCGTAAATCAATAAAAGTGAAATAGAAAACAGCTAAATATTTAACTAACTTATTTGTAAGTTAAATTCAGACAACATAATATCATTGAATTCTTTCAATGTTAAAATCTAGGTTTTTTCATTTCGTTTATTTAAATAAGGGCTTCATATATCTGGGGAAATTTGTTTTTTCCATCACACTGTTCTGAAAAATGCCCCAGCTTCAATAGGCTTTAAATCATAGTTTTTGGTAGATGAAATACTTTCTGATATTTCACGTATAATCAGATTTTAGTATCTGCCCCTGAATGTTTAAAAATACATTTTTGTAGATTGGAGTACTTGACTATATTTGTACAAGCAAGATGTAGAAATTTGGTATTTAACACAATGCGCAGAACAGTGATCACATGTGCGAAATTGAATCTCTTTTGTGCGAACCTGAGGCATGTTGTGCATGATTTTAATTCCTACCACGCTTGTTTAAAACAAAATGCAAAAGCCACGCAAATTTCGAATTACTGCTAAGTAAAAATTACATTTATAGAGATGGTGGCCGTACACAAGCCTTAATGCAATTAGTATAGAATATGGCTCTGTTAACAAAAAGCCTTGAATCCGCCTAGCAGTTTTGATTGGAGGCCGACCAACAATTGCAACCAAACTGTTGTGGCCATTAAAATACCGGAAATATATGTTAACCAAAAGATTTCAAATTACAAAAAAAACAATTTTAATTGGGAGGCTAGATAATTATACCCCGTTTATCTATTATTCATTGTTTACATAGCGCGATGTTACTCACTCTTGCAGTTATTATTTATTAAACCCTGTTAATGCACTAACCATTATAATTACTAATATGTCATGTGTGGTCGTTTTCAGTTTGTTACTAATTGAATAATAATTTAGCACTAATTTATTTTTTAGTGTTCATTTTCGAAGTCATTTTATGCCTCTGAAATGTTGTGTAACAGGCTGTTCATCAAATTATAAATCATTTAGTGAACGCGTTTCTGTTTATCGACTTCCAAAGGAGGAAAATGAAAGACAGCGCTGGGTTCAAGCTATTCCACGTGATAACATTCCATTAACAAATAATAATTGTTTGTTCCAAACGTTCGCCTTTAGTTTTTGATCATCTTTAGTAATTTGTTACTAACGCCCCCTCCACAGCCACGCAGTACATCTCACGCGAAATGTTCGTCACGAAATATTCTTCCAAATGAGTTTCGTGAATTCTCTCAGAATAGCATTTTCTTATTGATAGCAAAAACAACATTTTGATATTTCTGTTACTGCATGCATGAATTTAACTGAAAAGTGTATTCAGTCAACCAAGTTTTTTTAATGGTATTCCTTATTTCTTCCTCGTTGGTGAGACATCATTTTCATAGGGATGCAAGAAGCTATGCGATATCTGTAGTTATTGGAGTGTACCCATAAACCGGATGTTATTCTGGAGCATGTGGATGCTATGAGAACTACTGTAATTGGGCAAAAGTATTACAGCAAGGAAATAATTGAACGGGCATTTGGATATTTGGTAACTTCACATTCTTTATGATAGTCTTTGAGCTGTTTACAAATTACCCAGCATTTAAACGTTGAAGAAAATTACTTAATCTGTTGCAAAACTAGATAATGATGAATTTTGTAAGAAAATCCTCTTAATGCGTACTAACAACCAAAGGTATTGCATTTTAATGATTGATGAAGTTTCTGTCAAGCCAGCTTTAAGATATGCGGAGGGACTATATTTGGACTTGCTGATAATCAGACTGATAATTCTCTAGCTAATCACATGCTCTCTTTCAACATCAAATGCATGTATGGTAGAGCACAATGTGTATATTGTATTATATTATTCCTGTTCGTAAATCGGATAATGCATTTCAAACTTTTCACTAATGAATATAGTTCAATCAAGCAAAGGCCATGTTTTTGCGGTTATTGTTGATGGCAAAATGTGAATCAACCATTCATACGTTCCCTAAGTTATGATGATTTTTTTGTGATTATCAGTTGATCGATCCACATACCTTCTTTTTGACTATGTCCATGTATTTAAATGTATTAGGAACAACTGGCTACCGGAGACATCAGGTGAACTGGAGTATATGCTTCATGGCAAGTGGATAGTTGGAGGTTGTAGAATAGACTCACATTCAGTAGTGAAACTATCCAAGCTTTTTCAACATGCTATATATCCAACTACTATTGAGAGACAAAAACTCAATTTATGTGATGAAACAATTGCTGCTATACAGACATAGAGACCTCTTGACAATGATGTTGTCGGAACAATTGTTTTTCTCAGAATTATAACAGATTTTCGGAAAATTGTAAATGTCCGTCGGCGTGGGCCAGATGTCTCGAAATTATCTCCCTGCAGTTATACGCTCAGTATTAGATCATTGGCTTACAAGCTTGCTTCATCTAGCAGCTTTGTCAGATGCAATGACAGCTCCAGTAAAGACATGCAACATTTTCTAAATAATAGCAGTGCTTTGAGAACGCTGAGGTCGATGAAAGAGCCATCCCAAAAGGTCTTAAAACTAGGATCGATGTGTTTTTGTTATGTTTGCATAATTTGTTTATATGTCTCAAATATACAGAATTGAATTAATATATTCAATGTTATTATTAATGCCAGTAGTCTAAAACGTCGGGCTCCACTAAAAGCTGTAATATGTACGGGGTCAAGGCCTTTAGCAAATTCTCTCCTAACAAGAATTCTAATATTAATTAAAAAACTGCATAATCAAGGAATGCTTGAATATTATTATAGTAAACCGTACAAATGATATTGTGTACACAGAAAATTAAAAATATTCAATTTTTAATACAAAGTCTTGAAGAAAAACGCTTGTGTTTCCACAATTCTGATCCACCCCACCGTAATATTCCCAAGACATAAATTATATTTATATATGCAGTTTCATATATATATATATATATATATATATATATACATATATGGGCCCTTTGTAACATAGTAATTTGAACAAAAAT